>JABUQX010073219.1:15000-20000 GCA_015478945.1 Trachelipus rathkii
GACAAAGTTAAAAAAAAAAGAGAAGGAGGAAACCAAAGGAGGGAGCTTGGAGAGCAGCGACGCGTGTCATAGCCGGTCAAATGCCTTGGATAGGTCAAGCGCCACCACGCAAGCCTCCCCGTAGTTCCTGAGGGCGGAAAACCATAAATCAGTAGATAGGAAAAGTATATCGCCAGTAGATCCTCGAGCGCCGAAACCCGTACTGGCGATCGGAAAGGAGTGACTGAGATCCAGATGACTAAGAAATTGAAGTTGAGAAGGTTCAAAAAGATCTTAGATAGAATACAGTGAGAGCTATAGGGCGATAGTTAAGAAGGATCAAGTGGCTCCCTTTTTCGGGTAGGTTGGACATTGTGCGGCTTCCAATACTGGGGAAAATTCAGTATTTGTGAGACATAGAGATTTAGTTGAACGAGGGCGGGTATGAACGAAGCACACTCCTCAAACTCGAGAGGAATCCCATCCGGGGTCCCGCTTCCTAACGTTCAAGATTTCAGGAGCCATGTACCACCCGATCAATGTAATCACATCAAAGGATAGGCACTTGAGAGAAGGCGGAGTGGAGGAAAATGCAGAATCGTCCATGGTTGAGTTAGAGGGAAAATAGGAGGCCCAAGAGATTGTTTTTCAGTTGTAAAATTAGCAACAGAACATCATCATATCGAATAAGAGGAGGCAAGACAGATTTACAGACAGTCGTTACAGAAGTTGCTAGAGGCCAGAAAGATTATCAGTAGGAGAAATCAATGGAGGATTACGCACTTTTGTTTGAATGAAAGCCCGCTCTGTTCGACGAAGAGTAACCCTTGCAACGATCAGCTGAAAAATTAGCACAGTGATAGAATAACGAGAAATTTCTCACCCCCGATACGCACACTGTCTTCTAGCCTATGCCAGAGAGCAAGCACGATCGAAACCATGGATTATGAGGAGAGAAAGATTTAGTCGAAGAAGAATGAACCTGCTCATCCCGTCAACAACTTACAGCTCCCACCTTATCAACAGAAGCTAGCGTTCAACCAGAGCAAAGCAGTCATTCCAATTATAGTTAGCGTAGAAACAGCGCAAAGCCCCAATCGGCCCGACAAAGTGCCAGAAAAAACGCGTAAGGCAGGATGGAGCTGTTGAAGAGAAAGGTATAAAATTAAGGGATATAAGGGTTGTGGTCAGATTTACCATAGAGCGAAGGTGGTGTATTTTAGAGAGAGGACTAAGTGGTGAAACATAGGTCAAGTGTGTTTAAGAATTGGTTGGCGATCCGGAATGTGTGTGGGGTCTTTAATTAGTTGCTTCAGATCGTTGTATGAATGCTGAATGATTCGGCTCCTGCCCGACCCTAAATCATATGAGAGGAACTCCAAACCATTCAGGGTTGTGTACATTGCCTCTAAAACATGGGGACAGTAGAGCGCGTTAAACGCAAACTCTCCATATCTCCTCCTCTCAATGCTTCAATTTTTATGCAGAATTTATAATGATTGCCCTTCTCGAATTCTATTTCCTTAACCAATGACACTTATGTCATTTATCAGATTCGCTCAGCGCGCTCCAAGAGCTTATAAACCCCTTATTCTAAAAAACACAATTGTAGTTCGCTGCCCTAACAATTTCCCCCCGTAAAAATACAAATCCTCTATGTTGACCCCTCCTCATGTAGGGTAAACTGCAATGAAAACGCTGATGGAAGGCCAAAAATGGCCTCTTCTTCTTTAGGAGGCTGTTTCAGGTACCTCCTGGATGCCATTCGACAAGGCCCCAATCTCCCATCAACTGAAGCTATCCTGCTCTCTCGACAAGGCTTTATTAAAGAAATATAAAGCCGAGCATTGTTGAGTTGTCTTCGTTCACCGACGAAAGCCGCTACACAGGGGATTACCTTGCACCCTCCATTATTGGCCACACCATATCACTCCAGCACTATATGTCCACAAGACCCTCCCATCTACCCAAATTTGCCGTCGCCATAGCTCGCAATCTGTTCGTTTTTATCTTCATTGATTGTTCCCACCTGGACCCTATTGCCGTCGTCTTTTCCTACTTCATGATCCATAACACCTTCTAAAAGATATCCCATAATCTTATCTGAAATCTTCCACTATTAGCAATAACTCTATTTCTTTTTTTGTATCTCCAAGAAGTGAATATCCTTTATAACATTTGATTTTGTTGTTATGTAGATATTAGGACTATTATAAGTAGGATATAAGTTTAATTTTGATTTCATTTATTTTTTGACTGTATATTCATTTGTCCATTCTAGGTTCTTGACATTTAATAATAGTATTTGCCAGACCCAACCCATGGATGATTATTTAACCTAGTGTGGCCGCTTCTTTGCACCGTGGTGGGCCTGTACATTGCTAAAAAAAAGACACATAATCAAATGTACCGAACCAAAATCTAGAGGAAAGATCTCAATATCATCTCTCTCTCATCATTTTTATTTCTTGACTGTCATTGTCTGAGGATTTAATACCTCTTCAGAAGTCTTACAAGAAATGACAAAAAAGTGCTGCCGATTATCAATAATGAATATAAACATGGATTGGAGTACAAGATACCAATTGGTTAGAATAGGATGTCTTAGATGGATGAATTCTATTTTATCAGAGCGAGACAAGTACGCTGGCCAGAGAGATTCATTAAGTCTTGAAACCTTAACATAAATTCAGAGTAACGTCATGTATTACTGAAAGTTAAGCGAACTTTAATTCTGGCCTGCATTTTATTTAGTTCTTACTATTGGCCGTGGTCGAATGACTAAAGTGTGCCGCAATGACCTATATTTTGAAAGAACTTCGCTGACTTTTGTGTGAGATGTCACAACATTTCCTAATGTTAATGAGCGACGGAGTTGGTGTTGTTTCATTAGAAGAAAGAATTTTTCTCTATATGGCACCACTATCCCATGACCACAGTAAACATCACTGGACATAGTTATATTTCGCCAAACATTCCATTAAATACGTCCACTCAGATATCAGTATATTCACCTGTATGACGTGTCAGTGAGAGTTCAGAGCACGACAATAATTTTTACTCTGAACATAATTGTCAACGCATGACTTACTCAGAGGAAACACAAGAACTCCTGACTGAGAATCGCAACCATCGTCGGTGGAGACAAGCTAACTTGGATGATTTATTGATAAAGGATATAATTCTGAAACTTGAGTTTAACTCTATCATTATATGTTCTTTTCATAATATATCTGTAGTATTGTCCTTTAATAGTGTGTTGAATAGAGACACACGCCTTCTTTAGCCGTAAAAACCAAGAAATTGCAACGTCCACGAACGAAATCATCCATACTGATATATTTTCTGTAAATTTACTATTAATCATCCTTATGATTTTGTCGGTTTCATTGGTCCCATTATATGCGTAATTTATATTTAGTTTTAGAGATTGCTTCGTTCTTAAAGCTGTAATTGGGATCCTTTACCTCTTTTTCTCATTTTCCTTTCTACATTTTCCTTGGTTGTCGCTTAGATAGTTCTTAACCGGGTGTCTTTCATCCTTTCCGAAATAATTCGATTGAAAGGTAACGGTTTGCGTTGGTCATGGGAAACAATACGAGTAATCCAAACCATACTGGATATGATTCCATCGCCGGAATTGCTTCACAGTTGATTTCGAGCGAATATACTTACAAGTACGAGCCTATCAATAATTAATATTGCTAGATTTCGACTGCAACTCAAATTACTGGCACTTGAGACGGCACTAGTCAACTCATTCTAATTAATTTCTCACAAAGTTTGATTAATTTTCTAACAGTCATTCAGAAAATGTTCCTAATCGCATCCTATTTCCGAGTGCGAATGCCAAATGACTACAGTATTTTTTAATACTTTTGCGAATGCGAAGTCCAAGGCGAATACTTTAAAAAACATGCGAAATATATTATCATATATATATTTATATTATATAAATATTAATAATATATATATATAATATATAGTATATATAATATTATATATATAATATAATATATAAAATATTTTATATATAATATATATATTTTATTAATATATAATATATTAATATATATATATATATATTATATTATATATATATAAAAATATATTATTATATATATTATATATATTAATATATATATATAATATAATATATATATATATTAAATATATAATATATAAATATATATATATATATATAATAATATATATAATATAATATATATACAGTATATATATATATATATATAATAATATATATATATATATATATATATATATAAATTTAATTTATTATATACCTAATATATATATTAAGTATTATAAGTATTAATAATATATATCATCATATTACGAGAACAGATCAGATGTCTTAGTTTTGATCCGAGGTGCCCTCCTAGCGTGAGATAATTGTTGTTTGGAAAGGACGTCTATCAAAATGACGGGAGTAATGAAGGGTGAAGTCGCGGCATAGGAGTGGATATGGGATGAAGTAATAGAGATAGGTCTTTATGAAAAGTAGAAAGAAGTTAGGGATAAACAGAACTATAAGTTGCATCACTATTTATAGATTTTTTTGTTTTTTTTGTTATCGAGTTCATCACGATTTATAATTGAAGGATGAAGCGGGACTTCACCAAAATACCGAAGGAGAATATCAAGAAACAGCATAGACAGGAAAAGAAGACGCTAGTAGAAGTCTCTTACGAAACATAATGCAATCAAGATAAGATTAAAGAATTGACATTCCTTCAAATCTTCTTGCTAGGATAGGATTCGATAAACTATTATAAAGAACAAACTAGAAGATTATGCGATGGTTGGAGGGCTTGAAGATTTGTTCCCCTTCTTTTTGTACAGGAGCACCTTTCAGCAAGACAGGCGGAAGGGCAAAGTAGAAATGCAGGAGACGGAAAATTTAAACAAGGCAGAAGCAAGCTTCGAAAGCACAAGTTATAAGAGAAACAGCAGGAGTAATACCCATCATGAACCGTAAGCCTTCTTATTGTTAACTCTGA
>JABUQX010073219.1:22500-40000 GCA_015478945.1 Trachelipus rathkii
AGTGTTGCAGTACAAGAGCGCAATTACTGTTCTCACTCGAATGGCATCGCAGTATTTCTCGAGAATCTTATCGAAAGCGATTATATCTAATCAACCTCAATACTGCTAACTGAATGGGAATAACTGAAGATACTAGATGGTTTCAAAGGACCCTCTTTGAAGAAGGTATTAGGTCATTCCAACCACCCAAATTATGAGCACTTTTCATGGTTAAGTTTCATCGCCATCCTAATGTTCATGAGTAGTTTTCTAACCCAAATTCCAAGCAGCTGTAGGTCACAAGTTGAATGGATACATTCACAATCTCTAAAGTTTGAATAAAATCTCTCTGCACAAGTATATCTTGCAAATCTCTTTCGCACTCACTAGCGTTCTCCAAGTATTTACAAAGACTATGCTAACTGGATATTTGCTGATCTGTTCACTGGAGTAGCATGAAGTGCCTGAAAGAATATGACTAGATTACTGGATAATTTCCAGGCTTATGACATAATGCAGACTTCCAAAAATTTTTGTTCATGACTAATATCCAACTCTGATGAAATGGCAATGAAAGTCTTATGGAAAATACCCTTCTCATGAAAACGGCAACGGTTGCAACTAAACACTCTAGCCTGGCGGAGTTGGTCAATCTACAAAGTTGCTTGAGCTCTGAACCAATAAAGAATGTATGCGCATTGAAATGTACAACCAATATAGTGGACGCATTGTAAACACATTGAACAACGGTCTGACAGATCAGCACATTCAACGTTGTAATGCTGAAACTCTCTCACTCTTTACCCGAAGATAACTTTGGGTCATGAGTAGCATGAGAGTATTCTATGGAAGAGCTGCATAAACATTTGCTTAGATTTGATTGTAGTGTCACTGCGGAACAACTACGAACAGAACTACGAAGCCTCGGAGAACAGTGGTCAACACTGAAAAAATCAATAGCAGATGCTTGCACGAAAGTGCCCTGCACACTGCAGGAAGACACTCAGAACAGTCACAGTGAGTCAGCTCAAGACCGAAAGGCTATGTGAAGTACATATAAGTCCTGCACAGCCTGTTCTCTCTGCTGCTGCAAGGTGCTCCTCAAACTGAGTCTCTTCACTGACGTCAACAAGATCATTCGGCTTGCCTATAACCTGTTGCTAAAGCTCCATATGTCACGAGTGGCATAAGAACGGTCTTTCTTGACTTTGAAGAGAATCAAAATCCGTCTAAGAAGCACAATGACGTAGGAACATCTAGAGGTGTTCATGCTGATGTATGTGGAAAAAGGGATCCTATCTAAGCTTGAAAATAATGACATCATTTATGGTGTGGCTGTCAAAAGCAGCGATCTACAAAGGCACCTATTTCATTAGGAAATTACTATTTAGGACCTTATTTTTATAATAAACATGATATTCTATAGCTATGTATTATCTCTATGCTCAATTTTATTAGTATTGTATTATCAATATGTGTATCACTTAATGTCAGTAGTGAGTTGCCAAATATTTTAAAAAATAATCCTCTGCTTTGTTAAGAGTTACTGTAGCTATATATCGGCTTGTTTCCTGTAAAATTGATAATATTATTATGGAGAGTTAATAATATTTTATGATAGTTACATCTATTTCACTTACTACTAAAACTACTACTACTAATACTACACTACTACTACTACTACTACTACTACTACTACTACTATTAATAATAATAATAATAATAATAATAATAATAATAATAATAATAATAATAAAAATAATAATAATAATAATAATAATAATAATAATAATAATAATAATAATAATCATAATAATAATAATAATAATGATAATAATAATAATAATAATAATAATAAAACTAATAATAACAATAAAAATAATTGAAACTATTTACAACATTCAAGCAGGCAGATAATTTGGATTCCTTGAATGATTGCTTGCTTTAAAAAAAACTGTAAATATTTAAAACAACAAAAAATAAAAAAAATTCAATTGAGAAGCTTTTGAAGTTTATGAAGCTGAAAATATTTGAATAAAAAAAATTGAGAAGATTTTAGAGTTTATGATGCTAAGTGAAGCTGAAAGATATTTTTTTCTTTTAATGTAATTGTTTTTTTTTTTTTTTTTTTTTGTGTGTGTGTTTTTTTTTTTCTTTTTTGCTCATTTATTTTAATATTCGCTAAATACCAATTTGAAGGTCGAACTCCTGCTATACATTTTTTTTCCAGAGACAGAGGAGACTAGTTAGTTATTTTTCATTGTATAAATTTTGATCAATTATTTAATATATATATATATATAGTTATTAATATATATATATAAATTTTCTGCAAAATTACATAAATTTTTGTTATAATTAAAAATTGTCATATTGTTATGTTGTTAATATATATATATATTGTTATATATATATATACATATATTTTCTGTATTTTAATATTATCTATATATGTTACATATTATTATTTTTATTATTATTGTTATATAGTTATATATATATATATATATATATATATATACATTATATTTAAAAATATCTATATATATATATATATATAATATATATATAAAAAGAATATATATATATATATATATATATATATATACTATATTATATATATATATATATATATATATATATATATATATATATATATTAGAGGTGTACGGATAACCGCATCCACATCCGCATATGCGGATATCCGCATCATTTTTCACTATCCGCATCCGCAACCGCATCCGCATTATTTTTTTGCGGATAGCGGATAGTATTCATCTATGAATTATGAGAAACGTGTGTGCACTACCTTATATATATATATATATATATATATATATATATATACCGTGGCGTATCTATATATATATATAGTATATGCAGTATATATATGTTATATATATATATATATATATAGACCCTGGGAGACCGAAGAAAAAAGTGGATTGAGTCAGTAAACAAGTGTCTGAAGGAGAGAAATGTGAGTTTGGCAGAGGCGAGAATAAAGGTGCAAAAATAGGAGAGAATGGCGGTTTTGTGTGGGGTATGGTTGTGGCCCACCTGGGCCAGGGATGAACCCTACATAGACGAGATACCACAGTGATGGTCCGTCACGGTCCCGTGAAGCTCTTAGGGTGGATTTTTGATTGCAATGAGTTCTTACTAATTAATGGTAAAAGGGACGGTAAGGTTGGGCTTTCTTTTCGACTTTGTCATATTCTTCTACTGCTTTTCTTCTCCGATGTGTTAAGCACCTTACCCCCCAGTCTTGGGAGAAAAAGGTGATGAAGAAGAAGAAGAAGAAGAAGATATATATATATATATATATATAGCAAGTGGTATAGTATATATATATATATATATATATATAGTTTATATCTATTTATATATATATATATATATATATATATATATATATATATATATATATATATTAAAAGCAAGGGACTTTCAAGGATGACAGAAGGACTCATGCTGAAGATAGATAATAGATTTTCAAACTCTTCAAAACGATGGCGCATGTACAATAGCAACATTTCTAAATCCTAGATACAAAACATAATTTCTTGAGGGGTTAAAATTAATTTAGGATACCTAAGGTGATGAAATGAAATGCTGCTAAAGGCAGGAATATCACTTCAACCAAAAAGCAAAGATCACGCAAACAACAGACACGCAGTTGACATCTGATAGCGATCATTACGAATCCATGAACGTTCTTTGGCTTTTAGCAGCGATGAAGAGTCTTGTTCAGAGGTGTCAAAAGACACTCTATCATTGATCGAAGAATATCAAAAGAGAAAAAGCTTGGAATCAGATAAAGATCCACTGGTCTTATGGAATGATAATTGTAAAAGTTTTCCACATTTTGCAGAAGTCATCAGGGAATTCTTAGCAAGCCTTTCAACAAGTGTAGCTAGTGAAGGTCTTTCAGTGATGCAGATCTCATTTACGAAGAAAAAGAAGCAAACTCTCCCGGCTTCAGAGCTTTTGTTTTTGAACCATAATTTTCAGATTTATTAATTTCAAGCATTAATATATAACCCTTTTTCCAAATTGGTGGAGGCTTGGGAAAGAGGTTTGTGGGTGCAAAAGAGTTGGGTCCAAGCGTCCTGCACTGTAGTTATCGGCATATATATATATAGCAGCAGGACCTAGTAAAAAACAAACCTCATAAAGCAGCAGCAGCAGCAAATAAAATATAAAGAGCATATATATATATATATATATATGTATATATATATATATATATGTTAGGGTTATATATATATATATATAGTTGTTGTTGTTGGCTATATATATCGCTCCGTGGCTAAAACTCTAAAAACTTAACTACCCGCTATCCGCATCCCGTAATCCGCGGATAGTGATTTTAACTATCTGCATCCGCGGATAGTGAAAAAAGTTATCCGCTACATCTCTAATATATATATATATATATATATATATATATATATATATACAAGCGTTATTGTTACTACAGTTGCTGCTGCTATATAGCGCTGCGCTGGCACATTAGCGTACAAGTTAGTTGCAAACAAGGCGCTGTTAGCGTTACAAGCAGCTACTAAGCAGCGCCAAAGGCTGGCGTTAGCTGCCAGCGCGCGCTGTTGCTGCCGCGCGCGTTGTTATATATAGCATATATTGGTTGTTATGTTATATCCATATTAAGTTGGCGCATATTATATTGCTATATTAGTTAGTACATATATATATATATTATTATTACTATATATACTTGTATTACATTATATATATATAAGGTTATTGGTTATTATATATATATATATGTTAAAGAAGTTATATATATATATATATATGGTTATTACATATATATATGTGTATTATATATATATATATATGTTATATTATATTATATATATATATATTATATATATATATATATTATATATATTATTACATATTATTACATATATTATTATTATATATTATTATTATTACGTATTATATATGAAGATATATTGAAGTTGTTATTATTATTATTATTATATTATATTATTGTTATATATATATATTATTATTAGTTATTATTATATATATATATATATATTGTTATTATTACATATTATTATTATTAGTTATTGTTATTTATATATTATATATTGTTGCTGTTACTATTATTATACATTATTATTACATATATTATATATATATTATATATATACATATATGTATATATTATATATATTTTGCCAGTTGTCACCACCACCACGGGCGAAGCCCTATTCAACGAGGGGGTGTTGCACGCCTCAGAAGTACACAACTAACGCAAATTACGCAGATTAGCACAGACGCAGGCTTTAGCGTGGTGATTAAATTCAGCAGGAGAAACACAGAAGATGGAAGAGAATTTAACAGAACAGAGAGAATTATTAAATGGGAAAGAAGGAAGCACCACAGCGAACCAGCCTGAGTTGCCAATATCCGCACAAAACTCATCAGGCACAGCACCCATTGTGCTACGAGGACGTCGTGAAGGGTACGCGAGTGACAAGTTCCTCGAGCACCTGCTGCCAGGTCCCTATAGAAAAGAGATAAAGCACCAACATCGCGCCACAAAGATAGAGGGTCAAGTGAAGTGGAAAGTACGGAACAGTTTATAAGTCTTTTGGCCTTTGACTCGACCTTGTCCAAAAGCCGGTGAAACCAGAGCTCCCCAGATATGAGAGTTAGTACTCCATACAAGGGCGGATGAGGCCCCTTTGTATAGCCGAAGCAACTGAGAAGAGGAAAAAGTCTCACAGCTCCAAACAGAACTCCCAGTTTCTTGAGGCCGCCCTAGCAAACTTTACGTTGTGATGTGAGGTTTCCAAGACATTTTTTTGTTTATGTTAAGGCCAAGGATGTTTATATTGTCAACAGGAGAGACGAGAGAACCGTCGAAAGAAATAGGAAAGTTGGAAGGTGTCTTAGAAAGGGAGATTTGTAGAAGTTGAGTTTTTAAAGAATTGAATTCAAGGTTCAGACGACCCCACCTGGAAATCCTATCCAGATCAGCGAGAATAGAATCGGAAAGATTAAGACGAGACAATTCTAGAAGTAAAGAGGGAGCAGAATTGAAATGAGTTGAAGAATGAAGGGTCGAGTCATCGGCATACGAGTGGATAGAGTTAGATGTGCAGGTTAGAAGATCGTTAATGAAAAGTAAGAATATATATATATATATATATATATATATATATATATATATATATATATATATATATATATATATATATATATATATATATATATATATATATATATATATATATATATATATATATAATTATCAATATTAAATATGACAGGATCAAGATAAAATTCACAAAACAGAAAAAATTAAGCAGATTCCTAAAGTTTGAAATACTCAAATATATTAAAAAAATAATAAGGGATAAAGATTTCAGGATTTAGAGATATAAAGTACATGATGGTATGAACGTTGTAATTCCCCGTGTTGGAAAAGTGGCGAAGGGAGAAATCGCACGAGCATTTCCTTAAGTCAAAGAATAATTAAGTAAATAGTTCATAAAAGCAGTTTTTGCTATAATTAACACAATATAGAAGTGAAGGCTAGAGAAAGAGATTAATGTGTGTGTGTGTGTGTGAGAGAGAGAGAGAGAGAGAGAGAGAGAGAGAGAGAGAGAGAGAGAGAGAGAGAGAGAGAGAGAGAGAGAGAGAGAGAGAGAGAGAGAGCTTTTAGACTACTTTTTTTTAATAAAAATAGTAATATCGATCTTTTTTGACTCTATATTTGTTCCATGTGTTCCAAACAATTCTAAAGACTGTCACATATAGAGTAATTGAATCTGAAAGCTTTGAGAAGGTCTCAAAACTACAAGCATATAGGAATTTTAAAATGCATTGAATATGCAGCTCTTTCAAGAATTCTTTATACCTTTTAAAAAAAATTCGAAGAAAAAAAAAGCACGACAAATATTGAGATGAATGTCTAACCTCTCAAAGATAGCGTTAAAATACTGAAAAAAATCATGTAGAACAATGTAGGAGCTGCGTTTAAAAACATTTAAAAACGATTTTCTATGTCCTGGATAGAGAGTTTTCTCTCTCTCTCTCTCTCTCTCTCTCTCTCTCTCTCTCTCTCTCTCTCTCTCTCTCTCTCTCTCTCTCTCTCTCTCTCTCTCTCTCTCTCTCTCTCTCTCTCTCTCTCTCTCTACTCAGGACATAGAAAAAAGTACGAAAATCGCACGAGAACGGTCAGAGATTTAAACTTAAACTTCCGTTCACGGCCAGAGCCCTATTCAAGGAGAGGGTGAATTCAATCAACGTCTGAGAAAGACGATGCTAAGCAAAGTAAGAAAATAGCTCACGTTCCATATTTCCATACACCAATTAGCTTTACCTCAATTGAAGATGAGAGAACGAAGGCTTAAAAAGATATCTAGTAAGCATACATAAAGAATTACAGATAATATTTATAATAACAATAACTCGTAAACAGGTAAACAGGTGCCGCATAAGATTAGGATAAAGTTGAGTAAAGTAAGGTAAGATTTTACTAAATCATTTTTAAGTATATATATATATATATATATATATAGATAGTATATATATTTGTTATATATAGCAGCATATATATATATATATATTGTTATTAATATATATATATATAAGCAAAGGCTCCATAAGAGTGGGAATACCTATCAAATATACGCTTCTTTTATACGACGACAGTGGTTCGTATGATTTAGCTGACGCCACCTCTCAACATTACGAATATATATATATATATATATATATATATATATATATATATATGTTGTTGTTATTATATATTCTTATTCTTTATATATATATATATATATATATATATATATATATATTACTGTGTGTGTATATATTTATATATATATATATATATATACATATATATATATATACATATATTATTGTTGTTATATATATAAGAAGTATATATATATATATATATATATTATACTAAGGTTGTTGTTGTTATATCGTCTTATTGCTTTCATTTGTATTGTCTAGAATCTTTGAAACCTTCTCAACTCTCATTTCCTGATCATCTGGAATCTCACTCCCTCCTTTCTGATCAAAAGTATGGTTTTCGCCTTTCGAGGTCAACTGGTGACATCCTTCCTATCTCACTATTTACGGTCTTCTGCCCTTAGGGACTATGGGGAGTCGTGTGATTTGGAGCTTGACATATCGAAAGCTTTTGACTGGATATAGCATGCGTCGCTGAGCTCCCTTCCTTTGGGGTTCCTCCTTCCCTTTGCTCACTTATATCTAGTTTTCTCTCAGATCGCTCCATATTGGCACTTGTTGATGGAGCGACCCCTTTTTCCTTTCCTGTTAACTGTGGTGTTCCACAAGGTTCTGTTCTATCTCCAACTTTTTTTTTACTTTTCATTAATGATCTTCTCAGTTGCAATTCATTCGTATAGCAACAATTCAATCCTCCATTCTTCCACTCATTTCAAATCTGCTTCTTCTTTTGCTTCTAGAATTGTTTCTCGACTTCAGCTTTCCCATTCTATTCTTGCAGATCTGGACGGAAATTCCCGGTGGGGTTGCCTCAACCTTGTGAAGTTCAACTCATTAAAAGATCCATTTCTTTAAATTTCTCTCTCAAAAACACCTCCCAACTTTCCTATCTTATTCGATGACTCTCCCGTCTCACCTGTAGACAACATAAGCATTCCTGGTCTCAACATATACATTAAACTATCTTGGAAATCTCATATAACAATTGTTGGTAATGTGCCCTCAAAAATACTTGGGAGTTCTGCTCAGGTTGCGGGAATTTTTTTTCTTTGGAACAGTTACTTCTATTATATAAGGGTCTTATCCGCCCTTGTTTGGAGTGCTGTTCCTACGTTTGGGAGGAGCTCTGGTTCCGCAATTCTTTTGGATAGAGCTGAGGCTAAAGCTAAAAGATTAATAAACTGTCCCTTACTTTCAAACTCTGTTGACCCTATATCTCAGCGATGTGACGTCGGTGAACTATCTCTTTACTATAGGTATTACAACGCACGTGTTCGAGAGAGTTATCCTCTCTCATTTCTCCACCAATGCATCGCCTTCGCTGTGCACAAGGTGTGTCCTTCTTTTTCACGAATTCTGTGTGAATATTGGGAACCCCAGACTTGTTCGTTGTGATACCTCCTTCTTTCCAGTCACCTCTCTTCTATGGAACTCTCTGTAATTCATCTGTTTTTCCTACTGTATTTAATCTCCCTCTCTTTAAATCCTCCGCCTGCGGTCATCTCAGAGATTTGAGTTAGGCATGGGAATGGGGTGAGCTTCCCATAATTTTTATTATTATTATTATTATTATTATTATTATTATTATTATTATTATTATTATTATTATTATTATTATTATTATTATTATTATTATTATTATTATTATTATTATTATTGTTTTTTTTATATTCTGGTCCCCTCCTTGAAAAGGGCTCTTCTGGTGAGGGTAATATATATATATAATATATATATATATATATATATATATATATATATATATATATATATTGTTGTTATATATATATAATATTATATATATATATATATATATATATATATGCGTGTGCGTGTGCGTGTGCGTGTGCGTGTGCGTGTGCGTGTGCGTGTGCGTGTGTGTGCGTGTGCGTGTGCGTGTGCGTGCGTGTGTATTTCAATCTTTTAGAATTGTACTTAAGTACCTTTGATTTGTATTATCTGTATAAATCTGTGTACTTGCCTTTGTCTTAATAATTGTTTCTGAATTTTAAGCAATTATTATTATTATTATTATTATTATTATTATTATTATTATTATTATTATTATTATTATTATTATTATTATTATTATTATTATTATATTATTATTATTATTATTATTATTATTATTATTATTATTATTATTATTATTATTATTATTATTATTAACACTACTTGATTTTACATATTGATAGACAGTCACTACTTGAAGAGCAGGATTTATAATTAAAAATGAAAATCATTTATATATATATATATATATATATATATATATAGCAGTATAGTATATATATATATATATATATATATATATATATATATATATATATATATATATATATATATATATATATATAGCTTTGTTTATTCTGAATTTGATAGCTATGGAATCTTTAAGTGAAAGTTTGAATTTGAATAACAATGAGTGAAAGATATTTAAATTTGTACATATTTTTTCTTTGCATATTGATACAGGGGGAAAAAGAGCCATGAAATTCGCAATCAAACGAATTTGGGGAGAACCAACTGACCACTCAAAAAATTTCTTCTTCTGTTTGGTGGACCGGTCCAATCGTCGAGCTGCAAAAATGCTCATGCTATCATATATCCAGACTTTCCGTCATCCATTGTCCAGGTGCTACACTCTCCTGAGCTCCCTGTCCCCATTCCTCTAAAGGAAAGACAGCCATATTCAGAAGAAATTAGCAAATCATAAGACGATGAAGTCGTTGATCTTGAATATAGTGTATCTGAGGAGAGAAACCTATATTTCCCCAACCAAGAAGACATCAACGACTTAATCAGAGATCTTGGTCTCACAAAGTCCAATGCCGAGATTTTGACTTCGAGACTCAAGCAGTGGAATTTGTTACATGAAAGTAAAGTCAAGATGGGCTTTGCTTTTGCCACAATGTGACGGGTTTGTTTGAGGCACTTGAAATTGCCTGTACCCCTGCGAGTGGCGCCCCTTCATTTATAGCTCATCGAAGAGTATCAAAGCTGTGCTACTTCATAAAGAGAACATTTATCCATCTCTTCCCTTGGCTCACTCGGTGCAGCTCAAAAAGGAGCACAGCAGCGTGAAGCTATTGCTAAGTGCCTTGAAATATGAAGAAGAACACAATTGGTAAGTTATTGGAGAACATTACCAAGGGTGGGATTGACCACAGTGGACTGAGTTCAGTTTAGGGAGGAATAATGTCAAATGGGAGCCTTTGTTGGACCCCAGAAAATATTGTTTCCTCAACTACACATAAAATTTAGCCTAATGAAACAGTTTGTCATAGCTCTAAATAAGCAGTCTTCAGTCTTCATATACCTGCAAGGCTTCTTCCCTAAGCTGTCTGCTGCAAAGTTCAAAGCCGGTGTCTTCGTCAGACCACAAATTAAAAAGATCATAGAGTGCAAGGAATTCCCGAATAAGTTGAGTAGGACAGAAAAAGCAGGTTTGAACAGCTTTGCTTCAGTAGTTCGTGGCTTCCTTGGGAATCACAAAACCGGAAAACTATGAGAAGACTTGTTCGCATCACCCGTCATCTCTCCGGCCAAGTGAACAACCGGGAAAGAATGTGGCTGAAACGAAATGTCCCCTCAAAATCTCATAATCCTTGATGACTCATCTTGTTAAAAATTTAAGGAAAAAATATGGGGGCTACTCAGAGGAGATGGCGAACGATTTCACCACAATATCTGGATTATGGATTTTTGAACGCCACTACCAAGGATCATATGACCAAAAAATCATGTATTGGAGACGTAACTATTTCGGGTCTTGCGTTGAATTCGTGAAAGACAACTTACTGTATAAGCTGAAAAATCACCGGTGCAAAAACTTCTCACTTCTCAAATATTTTGAGGGTCTTGCTTGTTCCTAGTGTGTGTAAACTAAAGAGCCGTAAATAAATTGCTACTTGTGAGTTATTTACTGCGTTTTGTTTTCTTACCTTTTATGTAATCGAAATGTTTATATTCACCATTTTTAACTTATCGGAGTTCGGGTGGTAAATTTGTTGACACAATATTTTTATTATTCACTCTAGTCACAAAACCACAAGCTTAGACGAAAATAGATAGCCTATTGCTATTTGTTCATACTTTCTGGGAGGGTATAAAGAAAAGGGGATGGAAATTACACGTTGTTTCCAAAAGACAAAAAAATTTTTTAGCTATATAATATAATATATATATATATAATAGTATAATTATTCTATTATAGTTATACGTTATCGTATATATATTATATAGATAATAACGTATATATATAATTTATATATATATAATATACAAGCCAACCCGCAACCACACAACACGAAGACACACACTGACAAACTGACAGACACGTATCATATATACAAGAGCAAATCAACCACCATCCTCTGTACCCCCTTATATATACTATATATATATTATTTATATTCCTTTACTCTTTTTTTTTTTTTCTCTCCCTTTTTTTTTTGTTTTTTATTTTTGGCGTCCTCTAAAACCTATCAGATCAACGCTACTGTACTCTCAAAGTAGTGAGTAACACAATGTACAGGACCCACCCCAACCTACTCTCGCGACCCCTCCGATGGCAAAATCCACTAAGTGGGCCCACGATAACAACTAGATCGCACAGGAGTATGGCGAGCACAATTGTTGAAGTCCCTGCCGCCGCTCACCCTATCAACTACCGACCACCTCAAGAGCACTTTATCTATCCTCGGAGTTACGCGACGCACCATCTATCAAATATCAAGAGCATATAACCGGCTATATACAAGCTACGCACCACTCTGTGGAGGCGCCCGTATATACATGTTTTCAAAATGTCAAAAAAAGATTTGATGGCACTCTAGTCAGTCATTACTCAGAATCACCGATTCATCTGTCTGGAAACTTACTTATCACGTCCCTAACATGCCTCGCATCTGTATAGAATAACTCTTCAATATTCACATACGCTCTATCCCAGCCGATTCAATTACATTCCAAATTACAAAATCTAAATAAAGTATAAACACTTTTCCATCGGATCCACATTTCCCTCTTTGTTTTACCCATGGGAACAGCGCATCCACAACTAGCAGTGGTGCCACACTTATTGCCAACTTCACCCTCAACATACATACATGTCAATACTCTAGTCCGCACAGCTACTTACCCTGATGCGCTCATTATCTACCACTAAATAAAATCAAATGCGATAAAGAATAATTCACTTCTTGAAGATACAAGAGAAAAGGGACAAATAGGGTTGGGTTACTGCTAAAGTGGAAAGATTCAGATAAGATAATGGGATAATCTTTTTTTTAGAAGGTGTTATGGACCGTAAAGTAGGAAAATAACGACAGCGAATAGGGTCCAGAATACTCGGAACATTCAATGAAGATATGGCGATATGATGAACAGATTGCGGGGTGTGGCGAGCGGCAAAATTTGCAATGGAAGGAGAGGGGGTCACGTGACATATAGGACTGGGTAGTGATTAGTGTGGCCACTACGGAGGCGTGCAAGTATAACCTCGTGTAAGCGCTTTTCGGTCTGTGGGCAGGAAGACCACTCACCGATATTCGGCTTTATGTTTTCTAAAGTTTCCTTTCCCCGCCATCCACTCGTCCAACACTCTTGCACAAATCGAAAGCCCCGTCGGAGGAGCAGGATAGTAATCAGTTGATAGGGAGCGTGCCTTGTCGAATGGGCATCCCGGGAGTTACCTGGAAACAACTCCGCAGAAGAGGATAGTGTGGCCATTTTGCCTTCTCTCTATCAGCGATTTTCGATGCCAGCCCATCCAGTACCCCTTACATGATGAGGGAGTCCAACCATAAAATAATTTTGTGTTTTCTTACGGGAGTGGAGGAAGTCAGATCGAAGGAATTGTTGCCCACAGACTGATACCATTGCGTTTTTAGAATAAGGGGTTTTTAAGTGCTTGTAGCGCGCTAAGCGAGTCTGAATAAACGACATATGAGTGATCTTGGTTAAGGATTAGAATTCGAGAAAGGGCAATCATTATATAGTCATTAATTCTGCAGCAAAAATTGAAGCATAAGGAGGGAGGGTATGGTTGAGGTTGCGATCAGGAAAGACAGCAGAAGCGCCCACACTGTCCCCTATTTTTAGAGCCGTCCAGTAAACACTGGATTGGTACCAGACGTAAAAGTTCATACGTGAACTGAACGTGCGTGAGCACAGAAATTGATGCGTCCTTTAACATGAGCCACAGGCAGCAGGATAGCGCATAGATTGGAGAGAGATGTCAGCAAGCCAAGCCAAATAGGTAGAGAGGGAAATAGCCAAGGTGTGTACCCTTCTCAAAAGAGAAAGGCAGCACCTTTTGAAAAGGGCGATTTTGAGGAATTAAAAGATGTTATTGAACCGTCTTTGCAAATGCCCAGTAATTTAGGATTACATTAGGTTTCTGAAGGATACCTCCGTTGCAGAATCGGCTACGTGTCAGAGGCAGACGGTATTGGGAGGTTTTGAAACCGAAGATTAGAGTAACCCTTGTACTACATGATTGTATTCTTCTTCGAAGAGGAGAGTGCATCACATTGGAATTACAACTTCAAGCTCACCTGCGACGGTGGACGATCGGAAAAGCCTCCAGCTGGAGATACGAATCGCTTCGTTTTGGATGGATATCCTAACAGGGTGCTGTAGCAGTGATTGGTGGAGGGCACCTGGACCATATATTGCCCACGAGCACATAAATCAGTTTTCGATCGGATTAGGGGCGCTACGTAAAGACGTTTAAAGGATTTGCGATCAGCACCCCAAGAGATCTTTAGAGGCGGAGATGACGCTAACTAGGGTCAAGTGAGGCGATGCAAGTTTGTTTTCTAGGTGTTTAATATGCGATTGCATTATACTTGCTAAGTGGTCATCTAGGATGCAGTCCTAGAACATTTGAACCTGAGAAGTTACAACACGAACAGGCAGGGTTTGCCCGAACCATACATAACTGTTAGCGTTTCGACTGAGCTAAGAAGGTGGCCAACGTTTTCTTTCGTTTCCTTTTTTCTTAAAAATGCACTGCTGAGTGCTTTTTTGCGTGGGCAGAAAAAATGGCGAAGCCAGGAGCTAGCCCACTGTATGAAATATTTTTCAAATAGCTAGTCTGACAGTTTTGCCGTTTCGAGAAAGGGCAGCCATGGCACCGGCTAATCGCGTACTATCAATGCTAATGTCATCGACATATAGAGAAAAAAAATTGACAGTATCGCTAGAATAACGTTGAGTACACCCCAGGAACAATATATGAATCCAGAGTCCACACTTCAATATAATATCATGTATCAATATGCTCTGCTAATCAACCTACCTAATATATATCAATCATCCGCGTGCGTAATAACCTATCACATCCATGACATAACTTAAGCCGTGCCGCTCGCACATTAAGAGATAGTCACCATGCTCTAAACCACTAGAGCACCAACACGCATCACCGCAAAGCTAGAGCGATAATAATCTGAGTGCAAGACCGGAACTATATGAGGCATTTATGGCTACACGGCAGTCAATGTCAAGTAGCTATGAAGTAACTAGTCCGCCTGCGAAATAGCCATGCGAATGAGCTAGTAAGGCGCAGCAATCCACCCAGTTCTCCACGTTGCTCGCTAAGACGCTTTTCAAACGCCGTCAAAAAACGACCACAGACAAGAAACTCTATCTTCTATCTCTATGGAGTGCAAGTACTTCTATCCTCCGCAATAGTCTAATCGTTTACAAGAGGCTACGAACGCACACTGCACTCCGAGCGAACAAGAGTTACCCACCTTGCCAGAGTCGTATGACCGCTCACCAACGAGTCGCGGACAGCCTCACTTACCCACGTTACATGACCTCGGAAGCCAAATCTCTCGTCCTAGTTCACCTACCCGGTAAGTGTTCTCTCTCCTACGCGAGTGCAACAAAATCCGCCACCACTCTTATAAGGTCACACATGTGTGTAGCAAACTCTCACTGATCGCGAACGACGACATGAGAACCTTCAGAGAAACTGAATCTAACTTTACACCACAATTCATTACGCACAGCTGCATCTCTCTCCTATTCCGTGACACCCTCCAAGCTTGCACAACAATAGTACGACACCCAGCTATCTACCTCACCGACGACGACATTGATGATCACACTACCAGCCACGGCTTTGAGAGTCATCAATGCGCATCAGGAGTAGCATATCTACACCTCTAATACACACATACACTCCACATCACTGTACGTAGCTCGAAGAGACAACTACACGGCAAATATTCCACTGACGTCGAATCGCTGCACCTCGCACCTCAATTACAAACCTCCCTACATCTCTCCACCTACTCACCATACTAACCCACTACTGTCTCAGTTTCACTCAGTATACAAACACTTCCTATCTACCCTCACTCAACTGAGAAACAACCAGCACATAAACCTACAAGGGCCCTTTCTAACACCACACGCTATCCGAGACACCTTCTATACATATTCACCGAGCGTCTGGCTAACCGACGGCTCCATACACCCATATCTCCCACGCATCGCACTACTGCACACTGCCACACATGCATCACCATATCACTGCAAGGTACAACACTAATAACCCACCCACATGCGCACTATCCTACTTGTACTCCTTACTATCATACTTACTTAGTTCCAGCTTCAGTAATTGCATCACTCACCCCTACTTTAGACAAGATACTGTGATCAACGACTTCCTGCCTCTATGAAACTCACCGCCCGCGTTAGCTTACCTCCCGCGACTCTCGTGAACCTCATACTTATGGCCCCGCGATGCGATCTCAACTGTGATAACATTCACGATATACATTCACGACCCAATCAAGACATATCACATAACTCTATCACTCACATAAGTACTCCGCTCCGATAATGGCTCGCTCCATCTCCTGCGTCCCTCACAACGAAATCACTCAGATTGTGAGCTCTCTGCAAGACCCTTAATCATATATATCCATTCTTGCACTAGCGCGACGTCTTCCATACCTCACCATCCCTTCCGAATTACTCACTGCCTTGTAACAACCATCACTGTTCGTGCAACACCTATCATTATCCGGCGATAATACGCAAGCTACACAAACTAGACGTCTACCAACGCCCTACTACCATCACGGAGCGAAATCCCGCGCATATCTAGCCAAAGTCTCTGACCAACACGCCGTTTTCCCACGCATCCCTTCAGGGCTCTCCTTCACGATCTTTGTCAGCCTCACTTCCAAAATCTTACCCAGACCAGAGATTCGCAAGATTATCTGTGGCAAACTACCTCGAAGACCGTAACAGCCAGGATCTAGTATAAGTTAATGAACAAGGGATCCAAATTATACCGTCCACGCTGCTTACCTTTGACCGGGGCATCCGTCTTAAACGCCCTCTCAAAGCAATCCCCGTTTTCAATGCCGTCACGTATCCATATAGGGCCCCCTACCCACCATATTGACTTCCCAATCTTCTCCCGCGTCATTCGAGGTAACATAATCAGGGGGGAGATGGGGGAAGGTATGGCGGAAGCCGCCCCACACGGCTCAGAGAAAATACCATTTTTTTCTCCACTTAAATTATACAGGAGTGAAGTTGACTCAGGTCATGCGTAATAAAAAAAAAGTGGTCTTTAGCACGTTGTTCTTGCCAACCTTCGGATCTTTCCCAGGTTTTCAGGGGATATAGAATTACAAAAGCTGTATCATTTGCTTATACTAGATTCCATTGCCAATTTCCTCCAAAAGATTGCAAAAGAAGATTCGATCCAGATTCTTGATTATATTAAATCCAGCAA
>JABUQX010073219.1:45000-48156 GCA_015478945.1 Trachelipus rathkii
AAAGTTTTGGGTCTGTGCCAATAAGAATGGAAGTCTTGTCCGCCGCAGAGGCAGAAATAGCGATAATCTACCTATGAGTTGATGGGAGGCAGCCTTGTCGAATGACATCCGGGAGGTACCTAGAACAGCTCCGAAAAGAAAAGCTGCCATTTTGACCTCTCTGTCAACAATTTCGTTGTCAGTTACCCTTACAACAACAATGGGTCCAACATAGCATGATTTGTTTCTTACGAGAGTGGAGCAGCAGAAGAAATTATTGTACAGCGGATACCATTGTGTTTTTAAAATAGGGTGCTTTAAGCGCCTGGAGGGCGCTGAGCGAATCTGAATAAATGATATTAGAGTGGTCTTGATTAAGGAATATAATTCGAGAAAGGGCAATCATTATGGCCATTGAAGCATGAGGGAGGAGGGTATGAGAGAGGTTGCGGTCAGTCAGGAAAGATAGCAGACGCACCCACACTATCCCCTGTTTTAGAGCCGTCAGTAAACACTGGAATAAATCCACAATGCAGGATGAAACAGGAATGATATCTTTAACGGGCAGCGGGATAGCTAGATTTGGAGAGGTCTGAACCAGGCAAATGGTAGGAGCAAGGAATAGCCAAGTTGTATACCCTTCATTGTATGAGAACGGTAGCACCTTTTTGAATTGGGATGTAGAGGAAGTTAAGGATGTTATAAACTGTGGTTTGCAAATGACCTGTAAGGAGGATGAGGTAACTCTCGCAGAATCGGTGTTAGAACAGATGGTATTGGGGTTTAAAAGCGAATATAACTTTTGCACATAATATATTTCCTTCGAAGAGAGAGTGACATCACATCGGATTCAACTTCAAGACTCACCCTGGGGAACGATCGAAAGACTCCAGTGGAGATACGGAGATACGGATCACCTAGTTTTGGCTTTGATCTAACAGGTGTCGTAGAGTTTGGGAGGCCTGAGCATATACTACGCAGCCATAGTCCAGCTTCTCTCGAACTATGGCAGTGTGGAGACGTAAAAGGGACTTGCGATGAACACCCTAAGATTTTGAGGCGAGATGACATAACAGGTCAAGCACGCGATGATAGGTCATTTTTCGGAGTTCAATGTGTGATGTCTATGTTAGGTGGTCATCTAGAATGAGTCCTTGAAATTTGACTAGTGTAGTTACAGGAATGGGTGAACCTTATAAGGTTAGGTTCGTGGGTGGAAGGTGGCAGGTTCTTCGACTCACCTTTTCCCTAAATAGTACTAGTGAAGTTTTGGTGAGTGGGAAATGGAGTCCTTGGGAGTTACCACGCTGGGAAATATTCTCAATAGCTAGTTGAAGTTTCCTTTCAAGAAATGACAGTCTGGCACCGGCAATATATATATATATCGCCAGGTCATCAACATAGAGAGAAAAATTGACCGTCGTTGGGATAGAAGTAACGATGTCATTGAATCCGAAAGCAAATAATAAAACACGGCCTTGCGGAACGCCTTCATTCAGAGTAAAGTGACGTGATGGTACAAAAGAACACCGAACTTGGATTGATCTGTCTGACAGAAGGCATTTAATAATGAGAAGGAACTGTCCTCGGAAACCGAGCGAGTGGAGTGTAAAGAGAACACCAGTTCTTCACGCTCTGCCATAAGCTTTTTCAAGGTCAAAAAAGACACCAAAAACCATCCCACCAGTCGAAAAGTCTTCTCGGATGTCATGGCCCAATTTAACAACAAGGCGAAAAAAAAATTCCTCGGATCAGCGGTCGAAACGATTTTTGCGGAAACTAAACTGGAAGTTTGAAAAAGCCTGGCGACTTTCCAGAACAGTGAGAGGGTTGCCTGAAACCATTTTTCTCCATTAATTTACAAGTATGACAGTGTCAGTAAGTGGTCTTTGGTTCTCCTTTCAACTTCGGATCTTTCCCAGGTTATGGGAAATAAGGATAACAAAAGCTGTAGTCCAAATAGATGGAAAGAGCATTCGATCCAGCGATTCTGTTATACAGAGATCCCAGCAGAGAATGCAATGTGATTGGAGAGGGGTGATATGACGGCATAGTACGAATTATATATATATATAAATATATATATATAATACTATATATATACTATAATATATATATATATATCTATATTATATATATATATATATATATATATAATATATATATATATATATAATATATTATAGATAATATATATATATATATATATATATTAAATATTTATAATACATACTTATCATTATCTTTATATATAATATATATATATATTAATATTATATATTATATATAAAATAAATTTATATATATATATAATGATAATAAAATTAATAATTTATATAATATTAAGTAATGAATATTGATAACAATAATAATAATAATAATAATAATTAATAATAATAATAATAATAATAATAATAATAATAATAATAATAATAATAATAATAATAATAATAATAATAATAATAATAATAATAATAATAATAATAATAATAATAATAATAATAAAAAATAATAATAATAATAATAATAATAATAATAATAATATTGATTGATAGTGAAATATAGTGAATTTGTTTGAAATATAGTGTTTAGCTTTTTAATAATAATATTAATAATGATAATATTATTATATGTATATGCGTGTGTATCTATTATGTATTTGTATATGTATGTATGTATATGTATATATATTTTTTTTTTTGTATTTTATATTTATTTATACAAAAAGCCCCCGCGTAGCTCAGATGTTTAGAGCACTCGCCCAAACAGCGAAGGGTCCCAGGTTCGCAACTGGTCGGGTGGGAAAATGTGAGCTATTCTCTCCTTGGGCTTGGCTCCGTCCTGCTCGGACGTTAATTGAGTACACCCCCTCCTAGATTAGGGCTCTGCCGTGAGCGGTGATGGTGTTTATCTCTGTAAAAAAAAAAAAAAAAAAAAAAAAAAAAAAAAAAATATTACATATATATATATATATATATATATATAATAGATATATATATATATATATATATATATATATATATATATATATATATATATATATATATATATATATATATATAGTATATTATATATATTATATTATAATAATATATTTTATATATATATATTAATATATATATATATAGTAATTATATATATATATATACATTTTTAAATTGCTCTTCTCCTTTTTGT
>JABUQX010073220.1:0-2500 GCA_015478945.1 Trachelipus rathkii
CAATATATATTAGTTGTTGATACATTAAATCAAGGTAGCTATTGGATAAATGGTGATTATACTTATAAATATATATTATATATATTTAATATATATTATATTATATTAATAATATAATATTATATATATATATATATTATATCTATTTTATTAATATAAATATATACTAAATTATATATATATTATATTATATATATATATATATTCTAAATATATTATATATATCCTATAATTATTATTATTATTTATAATATACTAATTATATATTATATAATTATATTTATATCTATTATCATTAAACTTTAGTATTATATTATATATATATATATGTTTATATATATTATTCATATATAATACATTATATATTATATTCTCTCTATTTATATATTTATTTTATATTTTATTTTATATATTATTATATATCTTATATTTATCTATATATATTCATAATATTCTATTTCTATATACCTTGTCCTAACTTACTAATTGACCGCTCAGTATTTATATATATATATATATATATATATATATATATACTATATATATAAATACTATATATATATTATATATATATATATATATATATATATATATATATATATATATATATATAATATCATATAAATATATATATATATAATGAAGAAGATAAAAGAAATAACTGCCTTCTCTGGGATTGAACCACCGCATGTTGCGAGTGAGGACAATATGCCCGGTGCTTTACAACTGAGCCATCCTCCAACCCAAAAAAGTTGGATTCAAGAACAGTTTTAAAGCAACCGAGTTCCCGTCAAGGCGACATCACCAGGTGTCCAGCCTGTCCTATCTCTCGTTCTTTATATTTTTAGATGTTAAATATATTGGCATAATAATCGATATTTCATATAAGATGTTAAGAAAGAACATATAATGAGAAGGTAAAGAATTAACTGCCTACTCTGGGATTGAACCACCGCATGTTGCGCGTGAGGACAATATGCCCGGTGCTATACAACTGAGCGATCCTCCAACCCAAAAAAGTTTGATTCAAGACAGTTTATAATAGCAACCGAGTTCCCGTCAAGGCGACACCACCAGGTGTCCAGCCTGTCCTAATCTCTCGTTCTTTTATATTTTAAGATGTTAAACTTATTGGGCATAATACTCGCAATTATAATAAGAATGTTAAGAAGACATATTATGAGAAGGTAAGGAATTTAACCTGCCTTCTCTCTGGGCATTGAACCACACCGCATGTTTTGGCGCGGTGAGGACAATACTGCCCGGTGCTATACAAGCCAGAGCCATCCTCCAACCCAAAAAAGTTGGATTCAAGAACAGGATGGCTCAGTTGTATAGCACCGGGCATATTGTCCTCACGCGCAACATGCGGTGGTTCAATCCAGAAAAAGCAGTTAATTTCTTTACCTTCTCATTATCTGTTCTTTCCTTTCAACATCTTATTCAATTGGCGATTATTATGCATATTCTAACATCTAAAATATAAAGAACGAGAAGATAGGACAGGCTGGACACCTGGTGATGTTTGCCTTGACGGGAACTCGGTTGCTTTATAACTGTTCTTGAATCCAACTTTTTTGGGTTCGCGGATAGGCTCAGTTTTATAGCACCGGGCATATTGTCCTCACGCGCAACATGCGTGGTTCATCCCCAGAGAGGCAGTTAATTCTTTAACCTTCTCATTAATATGTTCTTTCTTTACATCTTATATGATTGCATTGATTATGCAATCATTTAACATCTATATATGTATATAGTATATGTATATATATATTATATATATAATATATATTATATATATTATATATTATATTATATATATATATTTTATATCATATATCTTAAATATATATATATATATATGATATATATATATATATATAATATATAATATATATAATATATATATATTGTATAATATCTATATATATATATATATATAATATAATATATATATTTATATATATATATATAATATATTATACATATATAATATATATTTATATATATATATTTATATATATACTATATATATATTTAATATATAATATATATATATAATATATATATATATATAATAACTTTAAATATATATATATTATATATTATATATAATTATATAATGATATATATATATATATATATATAATATATATATATATATATACTATATTATATATATATATATATATAATATATATTATATATATATATATAATATTATTATTAATTATTTAATTATTATTATTATTATTATTATTAAGTTATTATTATATATCATTTTTTATTATTATTATTGATTAATTAAAATTATTATTATTATTATTATTATTATTCATTATTATTATATTATTATTATTATTTATTTATTTATTATTATTATTATTTTTATTCATTATTTTAATTATTATTATTAACGGTGTTAGGATAATTTGTTGTTACTAATGGTATAATACAAGTTTCTGTTGTCATTTCCAGGGTGCCGATTGCGGGAGCAAAT
>JABUQX010073220.1:12500-20000 GCA_015478945.1 Trachelipus rathkii
GTTCGAAACCAACGTTTGCAGAAACATTTGCCATATAGGAAATTTAATGTTTAGTTACATATTCGATAATTCATATATATATATATATATATATATATATATATGTTATATGCTAATAGTTATGATATATGGTTAGTTGATATATATGGCTGGTTATGTACAGCGTTGGCTGGTTGTTACTGGCGAGTTACATGTTACATGGTTGTTGTTGCTGGCTGCTGCTGTTGCTGGCTGTTACAGCTATATAAGGCATGGTATGTTATATAGTTATAGTTGGTTGATATATACATATACTATTATTACTGCTATATATATACATATATATATATATATATATATAATATATATATATATATATATATAAATTGTTCTGGGCAAATGTCAGAGGAATACATAATTCCCTTTTTAGAGAAAAATCGAGAGAAGGGTCAAGCCAAAGGCTGACATGTCCTTTTAAACGGCGTTTGGAAGTGTGTAAGTCAATGAAAGTTAGTAAAATAGATAAAAGGTGTTTGTGATAGAGTTTTTCAATGGAGTATATGCAAGAATGAGCATAGCTATTAAGTGTGGAGTCATAGAACTAGACATAGAAACGATGAGATTGTGTGTGAAGAGGTTTCTCACCTGTCTTTCTCAAAAGAGAAGATATGCTACTGAAATTTTCAGAAGAGCTGTAGCAGTTGTAATAGAGATAGTAGAAGACCTAGTTTCACCTTTTAAATTAGAGCAGTATGTGTGGAACCACCCCAGTGTCTGAGGGATACTCCATACAGTTACTAGAGAGACCCTTATCAAGAGCAAGCAGCTGGGGTGGTGTAAAGATTAATTTAAGGAACCTCAGAAACACCTTTTGTAAGATTATTTAGCAAGATTCCAAAAAAGTTTTGAGAAAAAAAAACACCAAGATAATTAAGGAAAAACAAAGATTTGAATTGTATTTTCAACAATGATGTAGTTGTGTGAAAGGTTATGTCAGTTAAATATAAAGGAATTGAGTTTTTGAGACTTTGGGAACAACCATGGTTATCTTCCTTAACTAGAAATTCGAGAAATATTAATGGTTAGTTGCTTCAAAGCCACCTAGCATTATTTATTCTCCCTTGACTGCGACATCTTTCAAATTTAAAGGAGTAATGAGGTGTGGAGTCATTGGCATAGAAGTGGCAAATTGAAGATGTGAATAACCTACTCTCTACTACTTCTTCTTGAGGATAGGACAAAACTTTGAAAAACATTATTATTGATAAATTTAAAGAATGAACAGTGGTCATCGACAACGGAAAAAAGTAAGAGAGAAGGATAGATATACAGAAAGATATAAATTTAGAGATGAAAGCTTTGCTCTAGACCAGGTGTCGGGCCTTTTTATCCCATTCTGACCCCAGTCGGTGTAGGATTCTGTTTTTTTATTTGAATCTTTAGGGTCGATTAACAAAAACATCGAATCATTTTTTGCATTTCTGATGTTAAGCAATAAGGAGACCTATATAAAAACCCAATTAAAGAATTTATTTTCCCATATCTTATAAAAGCTACTTAACATTGAAAGAAAAAGTAATTATTTTCCACTGTTTATATTATCTTAAAAAATGATAGCAAAATTATGATGTATTGTAATTTGCCTAGTTTTCAAACCGTACGTGAGATACACAAACATCTTTAAAATATAACGTAAATCATATTGGATGAAATAACCTCTGATTGTTATCTTGCGACTACTACTGAATACCTTTAAAATATGTTAACATTCCTTTTTATTAAAATAGTTGATATTAATGGGATAGATGTATCTGAAGAGAAGCAGTAAGATTATTGATATTCGGGTGAAAATTGGTATATATATATATATTATATATATATATATAGCAAAAAGAAAGTATATATAGTATATATATATATATATAAAGAGAAAAAGAAATATTATAGTATATATATTATTATATATATATATATATATATATATATATATATATATATATATATATATATATAATACTGTTGGAATATTCTATTTTTTTCCTAGACAGTTTAATTGATACTCTTTTCTATTTATCGACCCCTTTCGACCCTCGTGTATGAATCGACTCTTTGAGAACCCTTATCGACCCAGGGGGTCGGTATCGACCACTTTGACGAACCTTGTTCTAGACTATCTCAAAAAGTACAGGAGGAGGAGATTCAGAAAAATGCAAAATAATCAAAATGCCGAAAATCAGAGAGAAGGGAATAAAAAAGATAACAATTTGATTACCAATTACGGAAACCATTTTACTGATAAGAGACTCGATTTGAACATTTAAGATGTTTCCAAATCATCCTCTTAAGGATATAGATTCATAAACTTTGTAAAGGAAAGAAGTTAAAATAATATGAATATAGCAATATAGATATAGAAGGCTGAGAGGGTCTTCTCCACGCACAATTTTAGACACCGGATGAATAAGCAATAAGGTTGCAGTTGATAGTCATAGACGAAACCAATTATATATATAGTTATATATATATATAGTATATATATAGATATATATAAAAAGGAAGAGCAGCAGCAGTATATATATTTATATATATATATATATTTATATATATATATATATATAAATATATATATATATATATATATATATATATATATATATATATATATATATATATATATATATATATATATATGTTGTTATATATATATATTACATTATATATATATATATATTAGTTATTATATATATATATATATATATATATATATATATATATATATATATATATATATATATATATATATATAAATAATATATATATATATAAATATATATATATATATATATATATAATTCACTGGTCGACAAAGAGTAAGACAAAGAATACCTGTTTCTTACATGTTTTTTTCATGCAGAATTTAAAAATAGTATTGGTTTTCGCCCGTCATGTCCCACTGAAGCAGCCATATTGGAAATTGCAAAATAAATTTAGTAACCACGTTTGATAAAAAGGCTTCATACTAACAGATAATGTGCTGTAAAATATGTGTATCTTGGCCCAAATAATATACTTGTAATAATATACTCAAATTATAGGACAAATAATAAAAGATATAGCAGTTTTTCTTTTTTTTTTTTTTTTTTTACCATTTCATTGTTAATAATAATAAAAAAATTTGTAACATTTTTTTAGTTTTCAAGTGAATAGTGGCAAAACTTGACCCTACAGAAAACACCAATATATTATTTGAAGTCGGCGCAAAAAACTACATAACAAACATGTCTTAAATACAAGTCAACAAAAATTTGTTCCCCAGTGTTATTATTATTTTTATTATTATTAATATTATTATTTTCATTATTATACTGGGGAACAAAATTTTTATTGACCTGTATATAAGACTTCTTTCTTATGTAGTTTATTTTGCGCTGAACTGCAATATTGGTGTTATCCACTGGAGAATCAGCTTGCTGCCATTCATAAAGAGAATTATTAAAAATTCAAAAATATTATTTTTAACATTTCATAAATGAAAAACCTCTACATCTTTTTTATTATTTGTATTACCAATATGAAATTTTCTCAGCATATATACTTGGGCAAGTGGGCAAGACACACATATTTTATTTATTTATACCCAACCGTTTTGTCTTTGTTCTTGGAAAAATCAATTTTTTTGCAATTGTTTTCCATGATTACATGTGAATCACTATTCACAGGATGTGACACAAAAATCAACACAATTTTTGAATTCGGCATAACAAAATACATAAGAAACAGAGTATCAACCATAGAACAACAGAATATATATATATAAATATATAGCAGCAGCAGCGATAGTATATATATATATAGCATATATATATATATATATACAGCACTATATATATATATATAGCATATATATATATATATAGTATATATATATATATATATATATATATATATATATATATATATAAAAGCTCTGAAGCACAGTTTCTAAAACCCAATGGCGGGATACTGTCACCAACATACGCATTCTTATTATTATTAAGCTCAGAGAGAGAGAGAGAGAGAGAGAGAGAGAGAGAGAGAGAGAGAGAGAGAGAGAGAGAGAGAGAGAGAGAGAGAGAGAGAGAGAGAGAGAGAGAGAGAGAGAGAGAGAGAGAGAGCAGAAATCATATCTTTTCAAGAAATTACGAAATTAGGTTAGGCATTAATGAGTTAGAGGGAGGCGTTGAAGAATTGTCTAAAGTGATATTTAGAGGCGAAGACTCTAACTAAGAGTTTATCTTTAGCAGAAGGTAAGACAGATGTGATACCAACGGATGAAACTAGAGGAGGAAAGGAGAACCAATCAAAATTGGAGTTGTGAATTTTTTTTTTCAAAATGCTAGAAAGGTCGTGAAGAAGAGGAAATAGAAAGATTATTTCATTTTCTAAGGAGAAGAGTTTTTAGTGTTTCGTTGAATAGGTTTCGCAGAATTCAGGAATGAAGTACAAGACACATGAGATTCTGTAGTTTGATGACGACTCTAATTTATCATGAGAACAAGCAGAGTTAAAGCAAGGTTTATGAGTTTTATTTGAAGGAAAACAAAATCGAATGTACGACTCCATGCTTCAAAGAATCACCTCGTTATACGTTCTGTGTAATCTAAGGTACTCTTCCCGCCAAAGCAATAACCATTACAAGATAAGTTAAAGAAGTACGATAGCAAGTTCGACAAGGTTTGCCGCGACAAGTTTGCCGTGACAAGTTTGATATGACAAGTTTGTTTTTTTGTTCGAAAAGTATGTCTCACCTACGTTATGCGTACTTCGAGGTACTCCTCCCTCCAAAACAATAATCATTTCAAGGGAAATTGAAGAAGTACGATATCAAGTTCGACAAGTTTCCCGCTTCATCAAAGAATCAAAATCATTTTCTTGTACTAGGGGTGAACATTTCTTGCGGAAGACTTGAAGAGACAGAACAGAATACCGAGACAAGGTGACTGGAGGAACCAGGAGATGGATAGAATTTATTAGTGTAAGGAAAAGGATTAAAAGTTAGGGAAGGGACAAGAAGGTTGATTTTCGTTCAAGTCGGTTCAAGGTTACTTTTGATAGATAAATAGAATGCAGGTTGACCTACTGTACCTTTATTATATATAAAAAAGTATTTTTTGCTTATAAAACTAACCAAAATCATTGTTTTTTTTTTTTTAAAATCTCTGAAAACTTAATTTGTGGTCGGAATTTGATGGAACAAAGACCATAAAAAAGAAAAAGAAAAAAAAAATATATCAAGTCTGATTTTCGAAGAAAAAAAAATCCTTTTGGACAAAAAAAAAGAATTTTCAGCCAGATCATGAAGAATCATAAACCAAAACGCAGATCAAGCTCAACTCTTGTAAAATCCTTATAATGAAAATAATTTTAGTAAAAAAATAAGGAAAATAGTAATAAAAAAATTATACTACAGAAGTCGCAAAACCCCAAAAATATATAATTTTTTTTAAAAAAAATAAAAAAAAAGTTATATATATATATATATATATATATATATATATATATATATATATATATATATATATATATATATATATATATATATATATATATATATATATATATATATATATTAAAATCTGTGTTCGATTCAATATTTTTTTTTAATTTAACGCTCACAATTGGAAAATAATATGACAAAGAGCAAATAAATAGGAGAGCACTAAATAAAGTAGAGTTTATTTACATATGATAATTAATAAGAGCTATTATAGATTATTTAGATTATTATAGAAAAACAACTGTATATGATTCTTCACATTGCAAGAAGTCGAAGCCAAAAACCTTGTTCCTTATATATTTCAAAGCGTTGAACGATGTTGGGGCAAAATTCGAATATGAAGTCACGTGGGACTTTGATAATCTGCAACAAGGTGCAAACTATAATTACCAACCTATCTCAAGCATTTTCGATAATTATAATAATAAATGTATAGAATAATAAATAATTAATAATAATTAATAATAATTGCATTATAAGTAATTTAGTATTTAACTTAATAAATAAATTTAATTGATTAAATTAATTAATATAAATAAATATTATAATTAATATAAATTAATATAATATAAAATCACCCGAGACTAAAAAAGAGAGGGAAGAGTGACAACTAACCTTTTCGTAATCTTGTAGAGTTTCTTGTGCTGATTAGAAATAGGTCCTTTCTATGGGGTTCGGAAAGCGGTTACCTCTTCACCTCCTTTGTAGATTTTAGTTCTGGGTGTGATTTGGAAATCCTGGCAACAATGAAACTTCCATCTTGCACATTGCAGTTTCCACGTTGAATTTTATCGATATTCACAATATATGAAAAAAGAATATAAAAGGATTAATTATCTCAAATTAGCACACCCTTTCGATTTAAATTGTGATAGTACACACCAATTTGATTAAAGTAGCTATGATAAAAGCTACTACTGATTCCAAATTCCAATGTTGCTTTTATTTTGAATATAGATTGAAAGGGGTCCGGCTTGAAATTAAATCTTTCCTAAAACAATCTTCGTGAATTTTGCGGCAGCGAATGTAGTCACGTCCTTTTCTCACGAATTATATAATAAGAGAGCTAAGAATCTCTCCAACTTCTTTCGATTAGCCGTCCCCTTCCCTCCATAATCTCGGGTGTATTTTATATAGGAACCGACCGGGGCCCCGGCCCCGGCCCCGGCCCCGGCCCCGGCCCCGGCCCCGGCCCCGGCCCCGGCCCCGGCCAAATATCAGGAAAAACCGGGGTTTTCAACCGGGGTTTTCAACCGGGGTTTTCAACCGGGGTTAACTGTAAATTTACACTAAATAATAGAGGGTTAAATCAAGCAAAATAAAAAAAATATTTTAATTCCATTACTCCTTTGTTATAAATTGATGCAAAATATATAAACATACCTAAATATAATCAATTTTTTTTTGGTATTTACTATGATTTCAAATTAAAATTGAGGCCAAATTATAATTTTTCCGAGTTTTTAACATAAAAATATTCGAAATTTGATATATCACAATTAATGAGCTGTTTTAATATATGAAACGGGAAGGCCAATCTCTCATTACAACATAACTTTTTTTAATTTTAATGGCAAAATATTACAAAACGTTCCTGGCCTGGAGTAGGGGGATCTCCACTGTCTCCCCATACTCAGTAACATATATAAGGCTAACAGAATTTTTATCATATTTTACCACCCTTATTAAACAATAGTTTATGGATTAGGTATGTAGATGAGATTGTCTCCTCCCTCACAACACCAACCCTAATGATGTCCTAAACTATATTAACTCTATTCATCCTTCAGTTCAGTATGCGATAGAAATGCCTTCCAACAACTCTATCCCCTTCCTCGATACCTTAATCACATGGAATAACAATTACTTGCAATTTACTATATATAGAAAACCAACATTCGCACCAAACTATATACATTGGCTATCTAATCATTCCCCAAACACAAAATTAGCTGTTCTGTCATCTCTATTTCTCGGTGCTTTTC
>JABUQX010073220.1:22500-25000 GCA_015478945.1 Trachelipus rathkii
GATATTAATATTATATTACATTATTATATATATATATATATATAAATTATGAAGATAGCATACATACATATTATTGCTGGTTATATATATATATAGCTATAGCATTTATTATTTATATATATAGCTATATACATATTATATATACATATTATTATACATATACATACATATTATACATATACTAATATGTTGTTGTTATATATATATTAGGTAAAAGCTATATCTGGCTCTTAACCAAAATTGTGCATTTGTTAGTTTGTGTAATAAGGACGAAAATTTTTCATTATTGTTGGACAAAAAAGATATTATCCTGCTTTCTGTTATCGGTTTTTACTTGTGATGCTCTTTTGAGCCGGGGAAAAACCAATAGTACTATATATATATATATGTTAAGATATATATATATAATGTTATGTTATGTTATATATATATATAAGTTATATATATATATATATATATATATTAAAGATAAATATCACTACCATTCACGGGCAAAGCCCTAATCTAGGAGGGGGTGTACTCAACAATGTCAGATAGATTTGAACCATGCCCAAGGAGAGAATAAATACAGAAGTCATATTACATATTATATAGAGTTATATAATATGTTATATATACTGTTATTATTATTATGTTATGGTTATTATTACATTTTATTATTGGTTATTGTTATATTATTACGTATTATATTATTGTTATTATATGTTATTGTTATTATTATATATTGTTGTTATTATTGTTGTTGGTTATTATTATTGTTATTATATATACATATTATTATTATTATTGGTTATGATATACTTGGTTATTATTGTTGGTTGTTGTTGGTTATATATAATATTACATATATATATATTATTAGTTAAGATATTATATTATTATTATTATTACATACATTATATATTATATTATATTATTATTATTATATATATATATTATATATTTATATTAGATATTATTACATATATATATAATATATATATACATATTATTATATTGTTATTGTTATATATATATATTATTATTAATATTATTATATATTATTATTATATAGTATATATATTGATATATATATATATCAGGTGCCCAAAGATGCACCAGAAATATGAGGCATGCATGAGCATTCTGAAGGTGATGAAATACTGTACGTGGTTGTGCGATCCATTTATAGCACCACTGTCCTTTTAGTTGCCTTTTATTTGACACGAAGAAAACACGTTGTGAAAAAAATCTTTCTCTCCCAAACACAGTGATATATATATATATATATATATATATATATATATATATATATAGTTAACAGTATATATATATATATATATATATATATATAGAATATATATATATAAGAAGATATATATATATATATATATATATATATATATAGCAGCGGTGGTATATATATATATATATATATATATATATATATATGTATATATTATTGATATATATATATAGTATATATAGTATATTATTGTTGTTATAGCATATATATATTGAATAATGTTAGAAGTTTATTCGTATGTAAAATATGCTATATATGTTATTGTTGTTATTTATATATTTATATATATATATATATATATATATATATATATATAGGTTAAGTTATATATATATATATATATGTTATATATATATATATTTATATATATATATATATATATATTATATATATATATATAGTATATATATATATAGTTATATTTGTTATATATATATATATATATATATATTATATATATTGTTATTATTATATATATAATCATTATCATCATCCACCTTCTCTAACCCAAGAGTTGGGGTAAGGTGCTTAACATGCAACGGAAACAGAAAAGTAGTAGAAGAATATGACACCTTTTAGTGAGAACTCGTCGCAGGCAGAAAATCCACCCAAGAGCTTCATGGGACCGCGACGGGCCCTCACTATGGCGTCTCGTCAATGTGGGGTTCATCCCTTGGCCCAGGTGGGTCACACCCATACCCCCCTCACAAAACTGCCCTTCACTCCTATTATGCACCTTTCACTCGTTTCCTTTGCCAAACTCACTTTTTCTCCCCCAAGCATTCCTTTACTAACTCAATCCACTTTTTCTTTTGTCTCCCAGCCGGTCGATTCCCGGCACACTCACCACTGCGCATCCGCTTAACCAACCGACTATTATCCATCCTTTCCACATGATCAAACCATCCTAACGCACTCTCATTTTTTCTCTCATTTACCCCTTTCTTTACACAACACAATTCTCAAATACGTTCATTCCTCATATTATCAATTCTTTTCACACCTAACACGCCCCTAAGATTGTCCAACTGAACATATTGTACTTTAGATCTATTCCTTCTTATTCCAGACCATAGTCTCACTACGATACATTAACACAGGTAACAACAAACCCTCATGTAATACCCTAGCGCACCAAAGATAGTCCCTTTACATCCACCTACTATTTAATCGCACCAGCCACCTTCCTGCTATTCACAACTTTCCTGCTACACT
>JABUQX010073221.1:0-2500 GCA_015478945.1 Trachelipus rathkii
ATACTTCAATATATAGATATGCCTATATATATATATATATATATATATATATATATATATATCTTAAATACAAGAGAATATTGTAAAATAAGCCATCATTGATAGAAATTTCAAAATACAAAAAGTAAAAATATATAAAAAATTATATGTAAAAATTCTTCTATTTATTCTCTTAACAGCAAAATGATTGACAAGTTCCTTCGTTTATATTGTATAGCTATGATGAGCACACCTTAAACCCAGTTGTATTAGTCTTAATCTTGTGTAGAATTTAGAAAGTAAGTTTTGAGTCTTTTCTGAGTAGAGGAATATCTTTCTGGAGACATCCCCCCTATGTTCCCCGTCGGCTCGAGCCCCCTAGTGTGCCGTATAAAGCAAAATTATAGAAAGTAAGTTTTGAGTCTTTTCTGAGTAGATAAATATCATTTTTGAGTTCACGTTGTGAGTGAGGTAAATGCTAAAATCCTTAATGAACAATTTATTTCCAAATTCGTAAAAAAAAAAAAAAAAAAACATTCAATGTATATCAATGAGATAACTTTACTAAGATTTGTGAGTATTGATCTATATCTCACTTACTTTCTCTCTATCTGGTTTAAAAAATCATCCAGTAAAGGAATAACAATTGCTTTTAATGCCTTTTCATTTTACATTGATCCTGAAAATAGGCATTATCATTTCTTCTTCTTTAAGTGAAAGCAGAATAATTCTGTTGTTGGAACTCCCAAAATGCTTGAAAATCTTTCCAAACAGACATCATCACATTTTCAATATGATTAAGAGCAGTTTCTGTCACTAATCATGGAGACTGCAATTTAGTACGTAATGGGACAGGGTTCAAAAATAAAGTTAAAGTCATAATTAAACATGACCAATTCTCCCGTGACTACAGAGATTTCTTCAAAAGATTTGAGGTATTTAATGAAGGGACTATATCTCAAGCTCCACCAAAGCTTCAATAGCTCCAATAGTCAACCATTACTAGGAATAAGTAAGAATAATATGATCAACCGTAGAAGATTAGCTAGTAAACTATCAGATACCATCTATAGTTCAGCTGATTGAAAATTGGTCTTGGAAGATGAGGAAATGGAAGAGAAGTTGGTCAATATACAAAAACGTACATGAGCCTTCCTGGGAGCGGATGTAATAATATATATATATATATATATATATATATATATATATATATATATATATATATATATATATATATATATATATATATATATATATATATAATGCCATATACTACTAAATATATATATATATGTGTGTGTGTGTGTGTGTGTGTGGCTGTGTGTGTGTGTGTGTGTGTGTGAGAGAGAGAGAGAGAGAGAGACAGAGATGGAAGAAAAGAGATTAGCTAAAGAGGCAGAAATGGAAGAAATTTGTCACTAAAAGTCAAAAATTATATTTTTGTAGTGTTTGTTAGAGAAATGTTTGACAATCAGTTACTCTTTTGCTTGTTAAGCGAAAGCATAAAAAAGTGATAAACAAAACAACGGTGCCACTATATTTATATATATAATATATATATATATATATATATATATATATATATATATATATATATATATATATATATATATATATATATATATATATATATATATGTGCGTGCGTGTGTGTGTGTGTGTGTTTATAAATATAACATTAAATAGTGGACTTCCACGATGTTTTCATGAGAAAGTGATATGTAGTTACTTTAATATCGATATTAAATTTCATTTGCCATGCCTTTCACCAATTTACAATCTTATTCAAATTGCTTTGCAGTAATTGATAATAATCTTTCTCACAGTTAATGCGATTTCCAAGTTTCGTATCATCCGTAAATTTCGAGATATTGCTTAAAATATTATCATCTATAACATTTACATATATAATAAATAATATTGGACCCAGGACAGATCCTTGGGGTACACCACTGACAACATTCGCTCAATCTCAGCACTCACCATAAATAACGACTCGTTGTCGTCGATCTAATAACCAATTTGTAACCCAATTTAAAAGAGACCCTCAAATACCGTGAGCTCTAAATTTTTACAATAATCTTTGATGAGGGACAGTATCAAATGCCTTTTGAAAGAAGAAGAGGAAGAAGAATAATAATAATAATAATAATAATAATAATAATAATAATAATAATAATAATAATAATAATAATAATAATAATAATAATAATAATAATAATGTTATCGTAATAGCTATTAAGATAGCATTTCTGATAACGCTAAATCAAATGAAAAGATAAAAAAAGACAAAAATATTAGTAATAATAATATTTATATTGTCCATAGTAGTTACCGATGTACTAAGCAAACATATTAATAAATTTTAAACTCGTTAATACTTCACAAATAGTCACTATATTCGAAAAAGAGTTTATTATTATATATAGACTACAGTATCACAAAAAAATACAATCAGATATAATGATACAAGTACAAACTATAATTATTATGAGATTGTTTTCATTCTGTAGATTTTAATG
>JABUQX010073221.1:7500-10000 GCA_015478945.1 Trachelipus rathkii
TAACAGAATTTATCATATTTTACCCCACCCTTTAATAAACAATAGTTTATGGGATTGGACTATGTATGACTGACATTTTTTGTTCCCTCCATCACAACACCAACCCTATTGATGTCCTAAACTATATTAACTCTATTTCATCCTTCAGTTTAGTATACGATAGAAATGCCTCCCAACAACTCTATCCCCTTCCTCAATACCTTAATCACATTGGAATAATCATATCAGCTGTGCAATTTACTATATATAGAAAACCAACATTCCCACCAAACTATATACATTGGCTATCTATTCATTCCCCAAACACAAAATTAGCTGTTCTGTCCATCTCTATTCTCCGTGCCTTTCGTATATGCTCTTCCCCTTTTCTAGCACAAGAAACTAATACATCCCCAATACTTTCAAATCACTTTCACTATCCTGAGTTTTTCATACAAGAGCATCTTCAAAGCAAAAAAGAGGTACTATAGCACCTTTCCCCCGAAAATAGCAACACCTCCTTTTTACCAATTCCTCAATTACCATTATATTCGTTAAAACAAATATAAATATTACCAAAAATATTACCCTCATTCCATCAAATAACATCACCTTAAAAAACATTCTCAAACCCCCAAAACAAAAAGAAAATCTCCCTCAAAGCTGTATATATATATCACATCCCTTGCAATACTTGCAATAAAAAATATATAGGCTGAACACATAGATTTGCAAAAGAAGAAAACAATCAACCTACCGATGACTCTGCAGCAATGAACAGCATAAACTCAGCTTTAACAAGTCATTAGGCGTAACACAGGCCACGTCTATCAACTATCACCATATAAAGATGATCAGATATCAATCACACGACCATCGCAAAATCATCGATCCTTTTGATTATAATAGTAAACAACTACAATAAGCTCCGGTGAGTTAAGATAGATTTTTATACAAAATTGAAAGTATCTGAAACATCAAGAATATTTCAAGACACATGAGAAAAGCAACAACTGAAACATCACTTGACTGATCGAAGATCAAGAAAGAAATATCCAGTTTCCCTGCCTGAAGAGCTCGTCGCCTTGTCGGGAAGAAAATTCTTTCCTTTTTAAAATTAATTTCATAAAAAGATACGGGTTTGGAGCAAGGGTTTCAATGTGTGAAAACTGAGTAATAAAATAAAGTTGACAGGTGACAGATACGTTGAAAAAGAATCAAGGGCCTTTCCTCTCTAAAGTATAAATATATATATATATATTAATATATTATATATATATTATCTATATATATAATATATTATTATATTATGATATATATTATATATATATTATATATATAATATTATATATAATATAATATATATATTATATATATATATTATTATATATATATTATTCAATTAAATAAATCAATTTCTACAAACAGATGTCGGAAAATATTTGATTTTCTTGAAGATATTTAAATAAATAAATGCATTAATATTTTACAATTATATTTATTTCCTTTTCCGAATTCGTTTGATAATATTCAAATTTCCGAATAAATTTTTAATGGAAAATTCGGAATAATTACACAATTTTGCCTATATTTCTAATTTGAAATCATAGTAAATACCAAAAAAAAATTTGATTATAATTTAGGTATGTTTTTATATTTTTGCATCAATTTATAACAAAAGAGTAATGGAATTAAAATATATATTTTTTATTTTGTTTGATTTAACCGCTCTATTATTAGTGTAATTTACAGTTAACGCCCGGTAGAAACCCGGTTTTTCCTATTTTTGGCCGTGCCGGTGCCCGGGGATCCACTAAAAATGGCCGGGGGTTTGGCGGGGCGGGGCCGGGCCGGGGCCGGGGCGGGGCCGGGGCCGGGGCCCGGGGCCGGGCCGGGGCCGGGCCCGGGGCGGGGCCGGGGCCGGGCCGGGGCCGGGGCCGGGCCGGGGCCGGGGCGGGGCCGGGGCGGGGCGGGGCGCGCCGGGGCCCCGGTCGCTTTTCTATATGATATTATATATTATATATATAATATATATATATATATATTATATATATATATATATATATATATATATATATATATTTATTAATATATATATATAAAAAAAATATATAATATAATATATATATATAATATATATATATATCAAAATTTAAAAAAATACCTCAGATATATTGAAATTACACTTAGTAGAAATGAAAAAAAATCCGGTAATTGATTTAGATTTTTATCTTCCCAATTTAAATAAAAAAGTTGCACCTTCCCGCTAATTTATCTACAGATAAAAATCTAAATCAATTACTGGAATGTTTTTTCATTTCTACTAAGTGTAATTTCAATATATTTCAGGTATTTTTTAATTTTGATATATAGCCTATATATATATATAGTATATATAATATATATATATATATATATAATATATATATATATATATATATATATATAATATATATATATATATATAATTTAATATATAATATATATATTATATATTATCATCATGTTAATCATCTTAGGG
>JABUQX010073222.1:0-10000 GCA_015478945.1 Trachelipus rathkii
GTGACAATCAGATGAGGATATAACAATAATGTTAAGTGGTAAGAACATTGACTTAGTCTCAATAATTAAAGAAAGCCCTACCTCCAATATACCACCTCCCCTCTAATATCCTCACCTTTAAATTGCACATATAAGCTCCATTCGCCAGCCAAATATTAACACGCTATAAGGGATCACGACTCTATAGCTTAGTAACAGTGAGGACCACCCACCAGTGGGGTATATCGTCAGTGTAAGTGTTCATCCAGTCTTCCAGGACCACAACCATGCCTTTCCCCCCCCCTTACCAAAAACCCTGACATTATTATTATACAGCTCTTCTTCCTCTCCTCTGCCAAACTTCACATTCTTTTCATCAGACACTCCTTTACTAGTACTCTAGTTTATTAATATTATTATTAATTATTTAATTAAATTTAAATTATTATTATTATATTTAATTAATATTATTAATATTTTAATATATTATATATAATATTTATAATTTAATTATATTATATTTATTTAAATTATTATAATTATTATTTTATACAGATCATAGTTAGTATTTTTACTACTTACAGATATTTATAGGACTCTCTTATATAAGTAATAAATATATAGTGATTTGTTTATACATTATTCTAAAAGATATATATAATAGCTTTGAAAAAGTAGGTTATACTCAGAACTCTCAGTGAATTATATATATAGTATCATTTTAGGAATCAAGTAAAGATAGAGATAAGAATATTCTTTTTTGGTTATATATTCTTTTTTTTTTAATGTTCAAATAGTATATCTCTTGAGTGAAGTTCTCAATAAAATATTTATTATCCCATGAAGATAATATATAATAATTTTGGGGTAATTATGACATTTTGATAATAATAGTTTGGATTTATCTCTCTATTATGTTTATTAATATTTTAAATTGTAAATTATTTAATTGTGGATTATTAATATTAGTATAATTAGTTCACTTTGACCTATAAATATTAGTGTTACAATAGATATGTGTAATTAAAAAATTATATATTCAACTAATACATAAGATATCTATTATTATTTTTATTTATATAGTAGTGGAGTATTAATATATTATCTACAATTTATTGTAATATTAATATTTAAAATTGTGTACTCTGTATTTAGTTGACGTCTGATAACTATTTTAACTTTTGTGTGTTTTCTTAACGACCTTGGCACTCTAATATCTTTGTGTTTTGCTTTTGAAAATCTTTGTGTTGGTGTTTAAAGGGGATTCAGTTCATATTGATGTCATATTTAAGAATTTTAAGTCACTGTGGAATCCAGATGAGATATACAGGTGATAATTCTCACAAAGGTAGGATCTATTTCTAAATGCAAGGAAGTTGTGGAGTAGGAAAAGTTGGTCAAGTGGAGTTGCAGAGAAAGTTCTGGAGGTTCGTAAGTTAATATCTCTGGTTCAGTGAGACAATTGTGATGCTAAAGAGGTCTTGAGTGCGCTAGGGAGTAGCAGTCCGCGTAAGCTCTACGGTTGGAAAAAAACCGTTATTTTTGTATGCACGAGAATGGTCGATGTCGGGTTTTTTTCATGTTTTTATTCCGCTTTTTTTCAGAGTCGGGTGAATATAATAGTTCCGTTTCATTTAAATGTTATTTTAAAGAGAGTTAATTTCTAAATAAAGAGAGGGGCGGGGAATAATGTCTATGGTGTCACTCATTGGAGTAGTTTCTCTCGAGTTTTTCACAATATAGGAACTTGAAATAAGCAAAGTGAGTGTACATTCTATCATATAAAAGTGGGATTTATGGAAAGTCGAATAGCAGAACAACCTTTCTCTTATATTTTATCAATTATTGTTATTCGTTTCACGAGAGTCGGTAAAATTTTTCAGGTTGGAGGCCTGGCAGGTGCAGCTGCAGTGGTTCGTAGGACTTATTTTTGATACTCAACTCTCTACTCAATAACTCTCCTTACTATGTGTGATCTAATACTACTCATTCTTCATCCGATCATTTGCGAATTAATTAGTATAAGTCTCCATGGTAGAATGATGTTTAACGCATGTCTAGTCACATTCATAATAAATTTTAGTACTCATATTCTTATTAGTGGCTAGTAATGATGTTACATTGCACATTTATCTCAGTATTACATCACTGCAACCTAACTAACTCAAAAAGGGCTTGACAAGGTGTAACTTGCTACGCTCGCACAGGTAAAATATATAATGGATTCATCTAGAATGTAGGGATAAATGGAAGTGTCAAGCCCCTTACAAAAAGGTACAACATACGTGTATTGCAACACACGCTCCATTGACACTCAAACGACATTAGTAAATTACATGACTGATATGAAGTTACATGGATGCAGTGATGACATGAAAATGACTAAATTAAATATTTATGTGCTTATATGGTAAATATCAACTTTTTGATTACTACATATATCACTTAAGTTCCTCACACTCCCCAGCCCTACTCAATGATACTATAACTATAAATGTAAGTTAACTAGATACTACTGTCAAGCTCACTATCACTGGGCTCATCAGCTAGATCAGCTCCGTAAATCAGCCACATTATTTAAAATAAATTATATATATTATAATATTGAATACTTGTATTAATGTACTGATATCTCTACTCTAGTATATATGATAGATTAATATTTACTAGTAAGTTGAAGGACATATTATTTAAGATGTACACAGAGGTGATGGAAGGAGCGCGTTTAGATGCGTATATATCTTTTAATCAGGACACAGATCTTCGTATCAAATGTGGTCTTAAGCTTTGTCTCTAACATTTTCGCATAAATCATAAACATATCTTCTCTCTCTAACTGTTGGTTCCTCTAATAATTATTACACGCATTTCTCTAGTTATAGAGGATGATATTATTATTAACAATCGAGAGTGCTTAGTAATACAATAAATATTGTGTGTTTACCTAAGATTCTTTATTCTAAATATAATATATCTATTATAAATTTACTTATTTTACCTAATGTGATATAGAGCCTTTCTCACCAGTTTTTTTACCTCTCATATCACTCACAATAATTTACACTCTAGTACTTACCTTCTCAACAGTCCTTTTTTCGCGTGGTTATCGAAATCGTAAGATGCACTATACTTATGATTATTCCTTGCATATATAAATAATATTATAGATAATATAATATATTTACTGATAAGCTATTAGAAACATGATAGTAATGAATAACATTATAATCGAAGCCTAATATAAACAAAAAATATTATATGTGAAATATATATCTCCAAAATATTCTATGAATATAAAATAAAAATTTGTGTGAGGTGAATAATAAATAACCCCAATTATAATAAATTTATTGAACACAAACTCATAAGGGTGAGCTTCACCTTGTTGAGGAATAATGGAACCAAAATAAATAATTTTCTCCTAAATATAGATGAGTACATTAATATTATGTGAGCTCTAAAATATTTTATAATAATTGTTATCATAAAACATGAAATTCTACATAAATACTTTATATATTGAAAAAAAACGGTAAATATAAAAAACATTAAAATATTTTTTACTGATGTGTGATTTATCAGGCACTCACTTGATTTTTTTCATTGATAAAAAAAAAATCGTATTTTTTCCGGAATAAAAAACGATGTATGTTTAGTTTTATTTCATTTTCCCCAACCTATTCCTACCTTAGAGGGTTATGTTATATATGTTAACCTCACATGATGTATTAAGTTTAACTATAGGTATTGAGGGACTATGGTCTGGAATAAGAGGTTTAGATCATAATATAAGTGTACAAGTGTCAAGTATAGGTAACAATCTTAGGGGTGTGTATAGGTGATTGATGAAGATAGTATACTTGATAATAAATTTGAGAATATATTTATAGTATATGTAAATACGATAATAGTATAAATATATATATATAATAATAAAAAGCTTAGTGTAGGTGTTAGTATAAGATAAAGGGTAATTAAATGAGAGTAAATAAAATGATAAATAAGTATATGTATGTGAAGATATTTATATAGTAATGTGGAAAGGATTGTATGATTAAGTTAGTGATGATAAGTGCAGTATGATATAGTGTAGTGAGTGTTGTCGTGTTGGGATTAAAATTACTGAATACTGCATTGTAAGCCAGCAATAATGAGAATATAAATGTGTGAGATTGTGAGATAGTCAGTACTAAATGAGAATGCACTAGGTAGGAGAGAAATATAATATGTAGTGAGTTATGTGACAGTAGGCTGAAGATGAGGAAAATAGCATTAAACATCAGATGAATGGCGGGGTTTTGTTATAAAAGTAGTATAATGTATGGCTGTGGCCCCAAGTTGGCTCAAAGAAATAAGAAAAATAGAAGGACAGTATATAAAAGCTCACATGGGTACCTATATATCTATGAGACTGTCCCAGGTAGCTAAAATACCTCCTCATTACACACTGACGTAATGATTGTACCATTATAAGAGTTGAGAGGTTCCGTCTGCTATATATATACTATATATATACAGTATGGTTATTTATCCCGTGAATGTACTTCTTAGGGTGTGATTATTACTGACTACTGACAATAGCTTATCTCATCATATAATAGGTGATATATAATATTGATATATATATATATATAGCTCAAGTTATGGAGCTGTGACTGTTCTTTTTTCGACTTATATGTATGTTCAATGTTCTTTACTACTACTTTTCTGTTTCCTATATATATATATATAGGTACAATGTATATCACTAACCTTTAGTTTTCGTACCTCTTTAGCCTTATTTGTGTGTGTGCGAAAGAAGTGGAGTATTGTATAATTTATTAATTTAACTTAAAATATGATTTCAAAAATAGTTGTGTTTTCAATAAATTTGAGAATGCTATTTTTTATTTTATATTACCATAAGATATTATAATTATTAATAAATGATTATTTTCCATATAATATCTCTCCAATATTACTCTTAGTAGTATTTATAATCAATACAAATATTCTTCTTTTATAAACTTATGTTTATCATTCTCCTCAAGTTTTTATGGTCTTCTTCTAAATAAACTACTTACCCAGACAACTTAATATTGGTGGTGTCTCTTTCACAATCATGCTCACACTGGCTCAAAATTAAACAAAAACTAGTTTAATTCGCATATATATATATATATATATTATATATATATATATGTTATATATTTAATATATATTATATATATATTAATATATTTAATTAATGTGACTGGTAATGTGTTAGTTGTTACTTATATATTTAATTAATTATTATATGATATTTATATTATATTGTTCCTACTTTAAAACATATTTCCACCTTATAGTCTTTATTATTCATTTTTTTTAAAGTTTATTTATATATAGATTTCATTTATTTGTATGTTTTTATAATTATCATTTTAAATATTTTTTAATTATAATTTTTATATAACGTTATCATCTATATTAAGTCATTATATAAATATTAGAATTTAAAAGTTTTTCTTAGTTTTTGTTTATGATTTTTTTCCTTTCCTATGACTATATATTACGATACCTTATTCACACACCCCTATATCTCTCGCTGCTCCTCTATGTAGAATTATAACTTTATTTACGCATAATCTAGTATAAATATAATTTTTATTTCTTAAAACGTGGATTTTGCAAGTGATATCTAACCGTATTTAACATCATGGACACACCGTGAATACTTTAATGTATAGTATCACAACGATTTGAATTTTGTATATATTAAGATGACTAGTTATCAAGTCCCTAAATATCAATCTATTTGAAGTTTATTCTACTTCAAGCCTGAGGAATATTATATTACACACACACACACACACACACACACACACACACACACACACCTGCGCACACACACACACACCACACACACACACCACACACCAACACACACCCACTCTCACACACACACAACACACATACACACCTGCGCACACACACACACATCGCAAAATATATTATATATATATATTATTATATTATAATATATATATATAATATTTATATATATATATATTATATATATATATATATATATATATATATATATATATATATATATATATATATGCTTGAGTGTCAGTAAAAAGTTAAGTCTCAGTGAGTGTGCTAGAACAAAAAAAGGAAAAATAATATTTAACGCGCGTTTTATATTTTATTTTTTTATTGTCATTTTTTTTTTTATTTTGGTTTGTAATTGAGAGTGATGGATGAGGGGAGAAGGACAAATGAAACTCAGTTACACAGGAACGAATTTTAGCTTAAAATGTGTGGGGGGAGGGGGGAATTGGGCAAAGAAAGGAGGTCCAAAATGCAATTAATTATCAGAAGTGATAAGAATTTTTTTTTATTACTGTGGTGGAGTATTAATTATGGAAATAATAATAATAATAATAATTAATAATAATAATAATAATATAATAATAATAATAATAATAATAATAATAATAATAATAATAATAATAATAATAATAATAATAATAATAATAATAATAATAATAATAATAATAATAATAATATTATTTTTTATTAAATATATCAAAAAATGTGAATGAGATAAATAATAAAGTTAATTTTAAAAAAAGAAAATGAAATTAGTTAATAAGATCTTTGGAAGGAATTCAATGACTTTTGTGCACTTAAAAAAACTACATTTTCAATATTATTATTCTTACCATTATTGTATTTATTTTTATATTATATTATATTAATTATTAAAAAGAAAAAAAGGATAAACATATGTAGCGTATTGAGTAACTAGTCAGATTTGCTGGTCATTGTGACCGTTCGATTCCCAGGAAAAGAAACTTTCTAGAGAACTTCTCCCCTTAGAATATATATATTATATATATATATATATAATATATATATATATATATATATATATATATAATATATATATATATATATATATATTATATATATATATATATATATAATATATATATATATATATATATGTTCACAATCCTAAGAAACAACTTTTCTTTTGTACAACTACTATTTGAATAGGGCAATGAATGTGAGGCGCAAGCTTTTATATACCATATTATATATATATATATATATATATATATATATATATATATATATATATATATATATATATATATATATATATATATATATTGTATATATATAAAATAATATATATTTATATATATATACATAATTTTTGGGTATTTATAATATATATATATATATATAATATATAATATATATATATATATAATATATTATATATATACTATATATATATATATATATATTTACAAAGTTATTCATGCAAGCGCACATAATACATGATTGATAAATATTTGTTCATCAAAAGAGGTTACCAAACATTATCTATTTATATACAACATACGATTAAAATATGTCAGTCTTGGAAAGAAATCTAATGTAATCATGATTAAGCTACAGAATAATGTTTGATACATTTATTGTTAAAATTTATGAAAACAATTTGAATTCGCTATAAAGAATTAAATTCAATATTCCAAAATAATACATTATCATATATATCATGATTTTCCACACGTAATTTTTATGCTTCTCTTTATATATTATAGTATATATAATTATATATATATAATATATATATATTTATATATATATAATATATATATTATATATATATATATATTATATATATATATATATATTATATATATATATATATATATATAATATATATATTATATATATATATTATAAAAACATATATATAAAGATTTTACACACATAAATTATATATATATTATTTTATATATATATATATATATATATATATATATATATATATATATATATATATATATATATATATATATATATATATATATATATATATATATATATATTATTATATATCATCTTCCTCCTTTCCCCAGATTGAGGGGGAAGTACGCAACATATACCGGAAGCAGAAAAGTTATTAAAGAACATTACGTATAAGTCGAAAGGAAAGCCTCCCCCTCTCATACCATCCATTATACTCTTTAAGTGAGAGCCCGTAGCAGTAAAAGATATCCAACCTAGGGCTTCACAAGACCGCGACGAACCCTCACTGTGGTATTTCGTCAACGAGGGTTAATCCATACCCCTTCATAAAACCCCGTCATTCACTCATATTATGCATCTTTCTTCTTGCCTATCCCAAACTCACATTCCCAGCACACTCACCACTATACATCCACTTAACCAAGCGACTAACATCCATCCTTTCCATATGACCAAACCATCTTAATACATTCATTTATTCTCTCATTTAAGACTTTCTTAACACCACACAGCTCCCTAAAACGTTCATTCCTCATTTTATCAATATTTTCTCACACCTAACACGATTGCTCTTCTGAACAGATTCCACTTTAGATCTATACCTCTTATTCCCCACCATAGTTTTACTTCTATACATTAACACCGGTAATAACATACCTTCATGCCAACCCCTAGAACTCTCAAGTCTTAGAGCCTTTGTATTCACCAAGAATTTCATAGCTATAGCCACTTTCCTACCATTCACAACTTTCTTACTGCACTCTGCATCATAAATTCCATTTTTATTCAACATATAGCCTAAATATTTAAACTCAGATACTTGTTCCAATTGCTCACCACAAAATATGATTTCACACCACTTCCATTACCTTACTTTCATCTACATTTACTTTCAAACCTCTCTTTTTACACATCTTGCCCAACCCCTCTATCTTTCCTCTTAAGCTTTCTTCTGTTTCTCCTCACAAAACCAAATAAAATCTGTGTACAAAAAGCAGGGCACCCTCCATTCTCTTTCATTCTACATCAGTCTAACACCTTCCCCTACCACACCTACCTTTAATTCTTTCATCACCCTATCCATATACAAATTAAATAGCCAAGGATACATAACAAACCCCTGCACAACTTCACTATTAATATTGAACAACTCACTTTCAGCTCTATTTATTCTTACATACGCTTCGCTATTGACATACATATTTTTGATTCCACTCAGATGCCTATCACCAACACCATATTTCACTAACACCTGCCAAACCGTTGCAAATACGACTGTTGCAATTCCAAAAAACCTAAATATAATTTATTCTTCTTCTCTATCATTTTCTCAATTAATTGTTTCAATGTGAAGATTTGATATACACATTCTCTACCACCTCTAAATGTAACTTGTTCTTCACCAATCAGTCCCTCAGTCACTCGACGCACTCTTTCAACCAAAATACCAGCATATTTCTTCACCACAACACTCCGCAAACTAATTCCCCTATAGTTCCTACAGTTCTCCTTATCTCTTTTGCCATTGTATAGGGGTACTTTTGCTGCTCTCCTCCAATTCTTCAGAACTATACCCTCCATAAACGCTTTGTTACACAATTTCCATATCCAGTCAATCACAATCTGTCCTATATTCTTGATTATGCCGATTTTCGATGTGTTCTCTCAACACTCTCCCCACATCCATTTCATCAGTAACTAAAGCACCATATTGCTCAATATTCTATAAAGATTACCATTACTCTCTTTTTTAACCTTTGGCACTTCCTGACCAGAAGAGCTTCTTATTTCTTTATAAGTCCCCATTCATTTTTCCAAACTGTTCATTTGAATCTTTTTTTCTCCTATCTATGCAACTTTGAGTCTTCCTTTTTACCTCCTTATATATTTCTGCACATCATTATTTTGAGAACTCACCACTGGTTTTTGGCATCATTCATCCAAGCCTCTTTTTTACCCTTATACGCTTGCATCACCTCTTCATTCCACCACTCACTGTTGACATTCTCATTTCCTACTTTATCACATTCATATGCTTCTCTAGCACTACCTAAAACAAATGTTTACTCTTCATTGTGTCTATACACAGATTTTTTCGAGAATCTGTTTCATATGCATATAGTAAGTTCACAATTTAGCAAGAAGAATAAGAATTTATTTGCAATATAGACCTACTCGCTTATCTACATGAATTAAAATCAAATATATAGTTTAATGAAAG
>JABUQX010073222.1:17500-22500 GCA_015478945.1 Trachelipus rathkii
AAAAAATAGTTTCTAGCAAACGCAAAAGCGTCACATTTTTATCGCAAATCACTTTTTTTTAAAAGCAACAAATTTAGTGAGGAAAAAAAAATATTAAAAAAATAAAGCGCAAGTATATAAAGATGTAAATGATGAAATTATTTTTAAAGTTTTTAATTGAAAGATACAATATATTATAAGTAAAAAATGAGAAAGATTTTAATCTTATTTATTCAATTATCTGTGATCTTTCTCCTCGCTCTCCTCTTGCATTCTGGAATAGGGTCATATTCCCTTTCTAAAGATAAATTTTTCAAAAATGTTGTTGGATGCCATGGCTGCCCTCTTTGCTATTAGAATGTCAGAACTTTGACTAAATAAACCTCCTACAACGGCCCACTGAGCTGGCTAATAGGGTATTTATACTTAATAAATAAAGTCCACGCCAGACCTCTGGTATTCCACGGAAAACAGGTTTCTAGTGAGAGGGTTACTCTGATGAACATTTACTGCAGCCCAGCTATCCAAGATTTGTCCTAACTTCTCCTCCAGAGGTATCTGCTGGATATATGGACCCTTCAGTTTCTGAAATATTTAGAAATGTGTATCAAGAACTCAATCTTTTTTAAGTTTCATTTGAATATTATGTCAGTGTATTGTGAATATTACATATGTAATGTACATAAATTGTATATATATAGTAGTATATATATATTATATATATATACTATATTATATATATATATATATATATATATATATATATTATATAATATCTGTATATATATATAGTAATATATATAATATATATATATATTTATAATTAGCAAGAGATGCTTAAGTTTGTTCCAAATTATAAAAAATAACTCACCATAAATGGCTCACTTTCAGACAGATAATCAGCCAGATAATAATCAAGGCAAACCAATTAAGGCCGTAGGGGCCGTGGCCGGGGCCGTGGGCCGGGCCAGGGGCCGGGGGTTAGCTAAAATTATAGAAATGTAAGTCAAAAACACTGAAAGTCTAAAAACTTAGGATGAAAATTAAATATAATTTCAATTAATTTAATAATTATTAATTAATTAAGAAGGAAACATTTAATTAATTCATTTTAAATAATTAATTTTCGAACAGAAAATTTTATAAAATAATTGTGCCCCTTGAGTTCCTGGTTCCCCAGAACATGCATATATAATAATATATAATATATATATATATATAAATACTATATAATATATATATATATATATATATATATATAATATTATATATATATTATTATATATATATATATATAATATATATATATATATATATATATATATATATATATATATATATATATATATATATATATATATTTAGTTATTTATTAGCCTATATATTTTAATAGATTAGAATATATAAATATATATATATCTTGTATTTTTAAATTTATCTATATATTTTTTTTTCTTATAATATATAATATATATATATATATATATATATAATTAATATAATTATATATATATATATATAATTATATATATAATTATATATAATTAGAACTTACTTTGTCGTAGTGAGATGTTTACTTTAGAGAGGAAGCCCTTGGATTCTTTTTTACGTATTATGCTTTACTGTCCCAACTTCATTTTATTACTAAATGTACACAAATTAAAAAACATTGTTAAAGACATTTTTTTTTTAATGAAATAAATTTTTAAAAAGGACAAAGCTAATTTTTCGTCCCGACACGCGGGACCTCTTCAGGCTAAGGGACTGGATTTCGCTTTCTTGATCTTCAATCAGTTCAAGTGTGTGTTTCAGTTGGTCTGCTTTTTTCTTCATGGTGTTGTTGAGATATTTTGATGTTTTCAGAATATTCATTTTGTATAAAATCTATCTTAACTTCACCGGGATGTTTATTGTAGTTGTTAGTATTATAAATGCAAAAGGATTCCATGATTTTGCGATGGTTCGTGTGACTGATATTTCTGATCATCTTTATATTGTTGATATTGATGGAGTGGCCTGTGTTACGCCTATGACTTGTTAAAGCTGAATTTATGCTGTCCTTGTGCAGGTCATCTGTATGTTGATTTTTTCTTCTTTGCAAATCTATAGTTTCACCTATATATGTTTTATTGCAAGTATTGCAGGGGATGTGATATATACAGCTTTGGGGGAGATTTTCTTTTCGTTTTCGGGGTGTGAGAATGTTTTTTAAGGTGATGTTATTTGATGAAATGAGGGTAATATTTTTTGGTAATATTTGTTTTAACGAATATAATGGTAATTGAGGAATTGGTAAAAAGGAGGTGTTGCTATTTTTCGGGGGAAAGGTGCTATAGTGCCTCTTTTTTGCTTTGTTAAATGCTTTTGTGATGAAAAACTCAGGATAGTAAAGTGATTTGAAAGTATTGTGGATATATTTAGTTTCTTGTGCTAGAAGAGGGGGAGAGCATATACGAAAGGCACGGAGAAATAGAAATGACAGAACAGCTAATTTTGTGTTTGGGGAATGATTAGATAGCCAATGTATATAGTTTAATGCGAATGTTGGTTTCCTATATACTTTCCCATACTCAGGCCGAAAGTTTGTTTGTAATATTTGCCATTAAAATGAAAGAAGTTATGTTGTAGTGAGAGATTAATGAGCTGTTTTAATATATGAAACGGGAAGGCCAATCTCTCATTACAACATAACTTCTTTCATTTTAATGGCAAATATTACAAACAAACTTTCGGCCTGAGTATGGGATCCCTACTGTCTCCCATACTCAGTAACATATATATGGAACTAACAGAATTTTATCATATTTTACCCCACCCTTTATTAAACAATAGTTTTAAATGGATTAGATATGTAATGACATTTTTGTCTCCTCCCTCAGCAAGCACCAAAACCCCAACCTAATGAATGTCCGCTAAACTATATTAACTCTATTCATCCTTCAGTTCAGTATACGATAGAAATGCCTTCCAACAACTCTATCCCCTTCCTCGATACCTTAATCACATGGAATAACAATCACTTGCAATTTACTAGATATATAGAAAACCAACATTCGCATTAAACTATATACATTGGCTATCTAATCATTCCCCAAACACAAAATTAGCTGTTCTGTCATCTCTATTTCTCCGTGCCTTTTGTATATGTTCTCCCCTTCTTCTAGCACAAGAAACTAAATAGCATCCAGTCATACTTTCAAATCTCTTTACTATCCTGAGTTTTTCATCACAAAAGAATTTAACAAAGCAAAAAAAAGAGGTACTATAACACCTTTCCCCCGAAAAAATAGCAACACCTCTTTTTTACCAATTCCTCAATTAACCATTATATTCGTTAAAACAAATATTACTCAAAAAATATTACTCTCATTCCATCAAATAACATCAACCTTAAAAACATTCTCAAACCCCCAAAACGAAAGAAAATCTCCCCCAAAGCCGTATATTCACATCCCCCTGCAATACTTGCAATAAAACACATATAGGTGAAACCATAGATTTTGCAAAGAAGAAAAAATCAACTTACAGATGACCTGCACAAGGACAGCATAAATTCAACTTTAACAAGTCATAGGCGAACACGGGCCACTCTATCAATATCAACAATATAAAGATGATCACAGAAATATCAATCACAAGAACCATCGCGGCAAAATCATGGAATCCTTTTGGCATTTATAATAGTAACAACTAAAATAAGCATCCCGGTGAAATTAAGATAGATTTTATACAAAAATGAATATCTGAAAACATCAAAATATTTCAACAACAACATGAAGAAAAAATAGGCAGGACGGCAACTGAAACACACTTGAACTGATGAAGATCAAGAAAGTAATCCAGTCCCTTAGCCTGAAGAGGTCTCGCGTGTCGGGACGAAAATTAGCTTTCGCTTTTTAAAAATTTATTTCATTAAAAAATAAAAAAGTGTCTTTAACAATGTTTTTAATTTGTGTACATTTAGTAATAAACATGAAAGTGACAGTAAAAAGCATAATACTAACAAAAGAATCCAAAGGGGCTCCTCTCTAAAGTATAATATATATATATATATATATATTATACTAATATATATATATATATATATATATATATATATATATATATATATTAATATTTATATATATATATAATATATATTAATTTATAATTAAATAAATAATTTTGAAAAGAGATTTCGGAAAATATTTGATTTTCTGAGATGTTTATTTTAAATAAATAAATACATTAATATTTTAACAATTATTTATTTCCTTTTCCGAATTCGTTTGATTACCAAAATTTCAATATTTTTTTGTTTAAAAACCGGAAAAAATTTTAATTTGGCCTCAATTTTAATTTGAAATCATAGTAAATACCAAAAAAAAAAATTATTGATTATATTTAGGTATGTTTATATATATTTTGGCATCAATTTATAAGCAAAGGAGATGGGATTAAACACTTATTTTTATTTTGTTTGATTTTAACCCTCTATTATTTAGTGTAAATTTACAGTTAACCCGGTAGAAAACCCCGGTTTTTCCTGATTTTTGGCCGGGGTCGCTAAAAATGGCCGGGGTTGGCCGGGGCCGGGGCCCCGGTCGGTTCCTACCCATCACCTTCATTGCCTTGATGTGGAGGAGTAAGATTCGATGCAATATTACACTTTATTTCCTCCAATATTCCTTTTCTTGACAGCTTGATACTTCCCCTCATTTAACCTACGTACCACTCCGAGTTTGAAGTGAGGGTGCAGGGCTGTTGCCATAAGCAAATCAAAATCACCAAAGATACTGCTGAACCTCGGTTCAAAGCCCTTATCTTTCCCTTTGTTTAGCTTTGGTTGCTTTAGCAAGTAGTTTAGTAAGTTTTTGGCATAGTTAAATTTTTCCACCTCTCGTTGCATTTCCCTGATCTTGTCCTTGAGTAGGAAGAGATTAGGCAATAGGGCTCCCGCGTACGCATTCTTCTCATGCCTGCAACATATCAAAGACCTAAAGCAATGGGCGTCGTTATTTCGTATCTCAACAGCAAATTCA
>JABUQX010073222.1:27500-36129 GCA_015478945.1 Trachelipus rathkii
TATATATATATATTATATTATATATATATATTAATATATATATAATATTATATATACTATTTATATATATATATAATATTATATATAATATATACATATATAGTATATATATAATATATATATTATATATATATACTATATATATATAATATATATATATATATATATATAAACTTTAATTTATCAATACTTCTGTAATTTTCATTTTTTTTTTTGTACCCGAATGTATTTAAATGGTTCGATGGACTGGATAATTAAAAAGAACCATATATATATATATATATATATATATATATATATATATATATATATATATATATATATATATATATATATATATATATATATATATATATATATATATATATATATAAAATATATATATTTATTTATATATATATATATATATATATTATATATAATATATAAATATAATATATATATATATATATAATATTATATTATAATATATATAATATATATATATATAAGATTTACCGGATGTTTCACATATGTTATATTCGGTTTTCTAGTCGGATAATAACGGCAATCTTTCGTTTATTAATAATGTTTTGTATTTCTATTAAACTGTTTGCTAGAAAATGATACATAATATTAGCAAATTTGAAAGTAAATGGCACGCATACTAATAAAAAAAATCTGGTCAGATCAAATCAGATCCTATCAAATTATATAAAATTAGATCAGATAAACAGTCTAACGGAGAATATATCTAGGGATGGTTTCCTGGGATTTCGGCTGATAATGGTTGCGGGATTTATCCCGGGAAATTTTCTTTATCTTGGGATTTCCTGGTCTGAATAGTAACTTCCATAACACTGGTCAGCAAAATTTCAAAATATTTTTGTCCCAGGAACTGAAAATAGGTGAATTTTATACCATTTTTTTCTGCTAATTTCAAATAAGTTTTCAGTTTTTTTCTGTCACCCATAGTTTTTCTGGGATAGCATATTTAATTTTTTATTAAATAAATTTACAAATCGAACTAATTTTATATTAAAACTCACCTTTAAAATGTAGAGGCATATGATTTTCGACGGTATTTAGCTTCTGGTAAGTCCCTTTTTCGTGACGCAAACAGTCAATCACAGCCAACATGAGAGTGGCTGCACTTTCCTTAGTACGGTTTCAAAGCTCAAGAATGTCCTAGTGAAACTCTCCGCTGGCAATTCGTCACTGCTGCCCCAAATTTTCAAGGAAGAAGTCTAAGTGAGAGTCGAGGAAGTTGATTTTTATGCTAATGTTGCATCCCAAGGCCTTGTATGATATTAGTAACTCTTTCACATTGTCAGGATAGTTTTCTGCTCTGTGGTTCCCCAAAAACGTCTCTACAAGCTTTCTTAAATGACAGCCATGCAGTTTTTTCAACATCATTAAACTCTTCCTCAAACTGTTGGTCGTTCATCAGCTCCCTAATCTGTGGCCCAATAAAAATACTATCCTTGATTTTATCGTCACTTATTCTTGGAAATTTAGTTCTTAAATATGTGAATCCATTGCCAGTTCTATCCATACCTTTGACAAATTTTTTCATTAATCCTAGCTTAATATGCAAAGAAGATAAATTTTAAGAGAATCAACAAGGGAAGGATTGATGACATTTTTCTCTCCTGGAGTCAGAGATCGTTGTGGTCTCACTTTTTTCTGATAATGATTTATCTTATCTCGACTGTCCCACTCACAAAGAAAGCAAGAAAATTTGGTATAACCCAGCTGCATTCCAAGTGACACGACCTTTATATCACCACATATATTCCACTTATATATGATCCTCATACTTAATTTTTGGTTTCCTTCATGTAAGGTGCATGTGCCAGATGAACAGAGGGAAACACATTACCATTGTGAAGTAAAACTGCTTTCAAACTTACTTTTGAAGCGTCAATAAACAAGCGCCACTCATGCTTGTTAGGTGTTCGCCTTCATTTCTCCTGCCTAAAGAGGTTCCTATACTACTTACTTTATGCCGTTCTCAAGTGAGAAAAACTTTTCAAAACCACAATGCCTGTCACGATAAAAACAAACTTTAGTCTCTTTTGGAGAAGATTCCATCCCTTTAACCTTGAACCAAGGAATTCAGCTTTCTTTTCTTTTTTGACAAGTGTAAATCACGCAGAAGATCATTCAGATCTCCCAGACTCAACCAATGTGATTCACTTGAAGAACAAATAGGCTGAAATGTTTAATCCAGGTCTTCTGCTTCTTCCGCCACTGCCTCATCACTTGACTCGTCGTCACTTAGTGCCATTTGTTTGGAAGAGTCAGATACATGGTCTCGTAGCTGGTTGTAAATTAGGATATTTTACAGTGCGCTTGGATTTTGATGTTATACCACGAATACCGGTCATGAAGAAGTGTGATCTTTGGATTCTCTCTAAATCATAGGTATGGCAAAAGGGATATGGCGTGAACCCTTCGCCCATCCATTGAGAAGCCTGACACAGGTTGCACAAAAAACATGGGGGGGCCTACATTTTATCCTGGTCACCCACTTTGCAGCCGAAGTAATGTTCATAGCACTTCCTAATCAATGGCGTAAAATGCCGTTGTTGTGACTTGATGTTAATTCCCCGCATATATAGCAAAAACAATTTGGATTGTTTATACAGTTTCTCGGCATTATGAAAGTGAATCTCTCTCTCTCTATATATATATATATATATATATATATATATATATATATATATATATATATATATATATATATAAATAAAGAGTAAATAACTTGAGTTAGAAAGAGGTTGTTATATATATATATATATATATATATATATATATATATATATATATATATATATATATATATATATATATATATATATATATATATACCATAATAAATCAAAAAGTAAAGGACGTGTGTGCTGTGTGGCGAAAGGAAAAAGGGCAACCTTCGACTTCGGGAAAAATGACATTTGAGATAACATAAATATTAACCATATAAGCTTCACTTTAATGGTCAAGCATCTTATGCCTCGGTGGTACTATGGGTTAAGAGTGTAGTGCGATTGATTAAAAGGATATAAATTATTTGTCATAAACTTACTCTTCCAACGTATAAACAAATCCTTGGCCAGGCCCCCGTGACAATCCAATCAGCAAACACTTACAATGATTCTCAAACCTGTATTGTAGCAGTATCCAGGACTCCTGTTAAATGAGTTACCGGCCTGTGCAATATTAGAATGCAATATTATACTTTAAAAAAAACTCACCAACTTATCTCCCTGAAGACCCCTTCAAGTGAAACAACGGTTTGACCGAGTTCTTTTACCTTATGTGAAAACAGTTCAGTCAATACTTTTCTTATCAATGAATGAACCTGTTTTATGATCAACCTTCTGATCATGAAACCAATGTCTTTAAGACTTAAAGCAATAACTAATTGAATATTTGAATAAATGAGAAAGTAAACTACCTTTGGAAATACTCAAGAAACCACTGGGATAATTTTAGAAATATTTTAATAAAAAAAAAAATGAAAAATGTACTGGTCTTACAATCTAGGTTTTATATCCATGAACATGTAGCCGGATGTCTGTGGATATCCGTATACATGCGCACCGCAAATATAGAACCTTCAGTACTATATATCGATTATTATATTTATATATATATATATATATATATATATATATATATATATATATATATATAAAGATAGTATAGTATATATATATATATATATATATATATATATATATATATATATATATATATTTCTTAAATAACAGGTTTTATAATTCCATGTACATGTAGCCGGATGTCCGTAGATATCCGTTTACATGCGCACCGCAAATATAGAACCTAAATACTAATTCATTAAATATATATATATATATATATATATATATATATATAGCAGGAAGAAGTATATATATATATATATATATATATATATATATATATATATATATATATATATATATATATATATATATATATATATATATAGTTATATATATATATATATATATATAAATATAGATTATAAAAAAAAAATAAAATATCAACACAAAAACTTTATCAATAAATTTATATAAATTTTTGCCCATAAATATATATATATATATATATATATATATATATATGGTAAAACATATATATATAGATACTGAGTATATATATATAGAGAGCAGTATAAATATATATATATATATATATATATATATATATATATATATATATATATATATATATATATATATATATATATATATATATATATATATATATATATAAAATATATATATAGATCTATGTTCAATAATATATATAAATAAAACAAAAATATATTAACAAAAATATATGGACTGACTGATTTTGCAAAAGATATAAAATATTTACTTGTAAATTAAATGATTCTAACAATTACAAAAGACATCGATTTATTTGTGTGGACGAACATTACATGAACAGCTGAGACGTTTACAGTTATTCTAGTATAAAAGAGTTGCCAATTAGTATTTAAAACAAATCTTATTTTTTTGAAAAAAAACTGGGACTTTAACAATTAATCAAGTGTTAAAATAATAAACATTAAATTGTTAAACGTTTTCATTTGTTAACAAAATATTATATTTACCATACTTCGATAAATACACTTTAATAATAAACACCCTTACCTGCTAGTGATATATAGCAACACCGTGGACACTATGCATTTGCAAATCGCATTTACAGACGATGCTTTTGAAATAACAATGCAAAATTATATTTACACAATAAACACAATTACATTAAAAACACAGCTTAAAACACCATTAGCTTTTTCAAGAAAATAAACACAATATTTCCACATCGAAAATTATAACACCATATTATATTTAAAAACATTACTACAATTACTTTGTAATAAAATATAAAATATGACACTCCATGAATATAAAAATATGCACACTATACACAATGAATTGATCGGACAAGGCATCAAGCGCTACCAACTTTAAGCACCTCAATTAACAACGAATGAAAGCGAATAGATAGAAACTATTCACATTTTTATTATTTATATGAATTTCAGTAATTTAGACTACCCTTGCTCATCCAATCACAATTCTTAAAATAATAAATAAAATGATGTATATATTTATCAATTAATTCAGAACGATAAATATATACTAAACATTTAGAAAGACAGAAAATTGGTATTTCTTATGCAATCGAAACTCGTTCTCAAGAAATGACAATTTTCCTTTAAAATCAAAATATAAATGCTAATAAAATTTATACATTGTGCGCTTCACACTATACAAAATTATTGAATTTTATTCAATAAATATTTATATATATATACATAAAACAATTACATATATATACTAATGCGTAGTATCCTTACAACAACTTTAAAATATAAATAATAATAATAATAATAATAATAATAATAATAATATCATTATTATTACAGTTTTGCGAACGACGGCCAATCAAAACTCGGGTTTCAAAAGTAAGTCCTGAAAAGCAAGTTTTCATTGGTTGTCGTTTACTCATAAAATATAAACATATTTACAATATTTTCACTGGACCGCTGCAATCGTACATTCAATATATAAAAAAATGAAAGAGGTATTGCAATGGCAATGTTGGCCATTACTTTAAAATACATAAATGAAGTAATGTTATATATTACATGTACAACTGCATTACATCTTTGGCCCACCCTTTGAAGCAAATTGGTACATTTTGCTTTATGTACATGTGATTAAAACATTGGTTTCATTTACTCAGTGCTCCTTCTTCAGTAGAGACTTCTGATAATGAACCAAATGTATCGTCGGCATACTCCTCCTGGAGTCTTTGTAGAATAGTCATAAGAGTAGTCGGGTGTTCTCGCCGGGTCAAAGAATATCTGAACCTATTCTTGACAAAATAGTCAGCCTCATTTCTCTCGTCCATTATTTTCGTTATGACCACAGCTGTCGGCGTCTTACTTCTGTAGACAATCATCAGTATTCTCTTTACACCCTTTCCTCCAGACTTACATCCTCTACTTCCTTTGTCACCTTCTTTTCTCTTCAACTTTCTCCACAATATTACACAGTTCTTTGTCTTTCTGTGTCTCTTCCGACACTTATCGTTCTTCCTACTAACTCCTATCGTCTTCCCTGGAAACAATAGTTTCATCATACGATGACTCTTTACATGAGACTTCTTATCATCATCACACTTCTCACTTCTACAATCAGTTTTACATCTTTCCTCCTCTCCTGACATTCCTCCTTTAACCCTCCTGAAGTGTGTTCTCTCATCCTCTCCGCACATAACTTCTTTTATTAACCAAACCTTTTCCACGCTGCCGATGTCCTCTCTTAATAACTCATTTTCAAACCTTGCATTGTGCCATTTAACACCATTGACCGACTGTACCACTTTTCCATGGCAGTCTCGGCGTCTCATCTTCACTCCCTTTACCAAAGTATTCCGGCACAATGACTTTTCCTCATCACTAAATAGTTCAATGAACTCCGCTCTTCCCTTGTTCCCAACTTTTAACCCTGAACGCAATAAATTCCGACTGTCCCAGCAATACTGCTGAGGATAACTCTTAAGCTTCTCTCTGCGTTCCGGCATATAATCACAAGCTTCCTTTACACTACATTCTTTAACTTCCTCTCTTTGTGACATCGCATCTTTCTGTTTACTTTTAAACATCTCCCGATCGTTAATCAGTTCTTGTACTTCATCACCATGGGTCATCTCCCCTTCACCCACAGCTACAACACCCTTCTCTCCAGAACTTTGTGTGTGACTGTCTGTATCACCTCTCACCATCTCATCATCTTCATAAGCACGATCTGTTTCGTCAGACCACTTTGTGCTCTCTACCATTGATGTCACCTGGGCATCCATCATTCTTGTGTCTTCTTCAACATCTATTAATAGATTAGTAGGGACTTCAACTTCATCTTTTCCTGTAACTTCCTCATTTTCAGGTGAACATTTGGGCCCAGTCATCATACTTAATGATGGCTTCATGGTTGGCGCGACATCTTTATTATTGATGTCAAACGATTGTGGCACTGACGGTTTCCCTCTGTAAGACTCACTCACCTCCAAACTCGCCATTCCAAAATTATGATTTGTTTGGTTAGGTTCTTCTTGTGAACCTTCTTCAGCGTTCTCAGCGATGGGGACCAGCATACTTCTATTGTTATGCCCGACCTCTACTTTACGAGGCCCTCGACACATGGTCGACTCCCAGGCGAGATTAGGCTGACTTAGGGGCAATGCTCCTTTAACATTCCCAATGACCAAATCATATACAACCTCCGGCAGCACTGCCGCGGTTGTCCTCCCTACGTAATAAGGGGTATCCACATCGATACTTGCGAGAGGAGCTTCAATCACCGTACCATCCAACAATCGTATTTTCATGTTGTCTCCAACATAACACCTTTTCGGTACAAACTTTTCCCGCACAACCACCATGTTACACCCGGTATCTCGGAGGGTTTTGACTTGATAGCCATTCACCGTCCCATACGTTACAGGTAGGTGTGACGTTTCGCCATTTTTCACCTTCTCTATCTCATTCAGGAGCTTCGGCTCTTCACCTGAGCAATTCAGGACTTCATTGCCGCTATCAGAGACTCCGGACGCTCCCGTGCTCTTTGCTTCTTCCTTCTGTCTTCCTGAATTATTTTGCCCTCTACTACTGTTGTTGAAATAAGGAGGGGCTCGACAGTCTCTTGCGAGATGCCCTCTCCTTTGACACTTAAAGCACGTGATCACCTCTCTCGGCTCACTGCTACTGCGACGATAGTTTTGTCTGTCGCCGCTCCCACTTCCGATCCTGCTTTCATTGTTAGTTGCTCTCGATGCATGTTGGTTGCTACTTTTATGATTACCATTCGTGGAGTAACCATTGCCTTTTGATCTAAAACTATTATTGTTATGTGTGCTTTTATCAACGTGATTGTGGATTCGTGAGTGACTTTCAGTTGCTAGTTTTAAAAGATGAGCTCCCATGTAGTTCTCTGAACTAACAATACTTTCTTCAAATACTTTATTAGTTTTCTCCTTTAATTCTTTTGCGTTTTTCTCCGCTTCTAACTTAGCTTTTTGATCCTCAGCTTTGAATCTAGCTCTCCGTGTTTCGGCCTCGTGCCTAATTTCTTTTATTTCTGCTTCAATCGCTAATCTTTTCTCTTCTAAATCAGCGGCTAACTTCTTTATCTCCAAATCAATGGCTAATTTTTGTTGCTGGAGCGCGGCTTGATGAGCCATTCGGCATTTTAATAAATCGTCGATATCCTCCTCATATAAACCCGCTTTTCTCAACGATTCTACAAACTCAGCATTAGTAGAAGGATCCATTGTTATATTTGTTGTACACAAAACAAATTACAAAATATATTGTCCGCTAACAGAGTCACTTTCAACGCACGAATCACAATCCCGTTTTCTACCAAAATTTTAAAATTTGGTACCTATTGATAACGCATGAAAACAAATTTCTAACCACAAAATTACAAATGTATATATATATATATATATATATATATATATATATATATATATATATATATATATATATATATATGTGGCTTGCTTTTACCACTCTCAAAAAATACTTTAATAAGTTGGTTAACTGAATTATGAGAATAAG
>JABUQX010073223.1:0-7500 GCA_015478945.1 Trachelipus rathkii
ATTGAAACCCTGCCTACCGCACACCACCGCACTAAATTCTAAATATTAATATATATTTATATATATATATATTTAATATATAAATATTAATATATATATAATATAATTATTAATATATAAATATATTATATAATATTAATTATATAATATATCATATATATATATAATAATATAATTAATATATATATATATATATAATATATATATATATAATATATTAATATATATATATATATATATAATATATATAGTTATATATATATATATAATATATTGATTATATATTTATAATTATATATATATATAGTATACTAATTAATATATATATATATATGTAAATATATATATATTTAATATAATAATACATAAATAATATATATATATATATTTCATTATATATATAACTATTATATACTATATATATATAGTATATAATAATTATATATTACAAAACCGATATTTTTTTAATTCCGATATAATCATATTTTTTTACCGATAGTACATGCGATGAGCAAATTGATATTTTTTTAAATATCGATTATCGATATACTCGATATTTTTTTATATACCAGCATCCTACATTAAGCCACATATACCAAATATATAAAGTAGGGATGCCGCAAGAGACGCGATAAAATATCAATAGTGATATTTTTTCGAATAGTATCGAAAAAATAATCGAATAATTTTTAGGCGTTTTTCCATTTTTGCATTTGTGCTAACGCTCGATAAGAAATGCTAATCAGTTTTTAGGCACGAATTTTGGGCAATTACGATCGACCGATTGTTTTACAAAAATTTTGATTCCAGTCTGTTCTAATGGAGCACGTGGTTTTGGAATAAACAAAATTAAAAAAAATAACAAATGGTTTTTATTACAAATAATTGATCAACTATTGTGATGGAGTTTATCGATTTAGAAGAAATTAGATTTAAAGCCAAATTTCATGAATGAAACATTCATCAAATCAACGAACTACTCGCCGCAATCTTATTTGTTTACATTTTTTCGTTAGCATTTTCCTAAAATTCGGTAATTAAGCACGGGAAAGAGCAACCTAACAGAATTTAGGAAATTACTAACGTTTCGTTAGCATTTTACTAAATTTGTGCCAAAATTGACATAATCGAACGACTTTTTAGCATTTTCCTAAATTTCGTTAGCAAAAGTGCAAATTCGAAAACGCCTTAAATCACCCGATATATCGATTTATCAATATTTTATTTTCAGTATCGAATCAACGATATTTTATTTTTTACTTCTGGAACATTTTAGGAGCAGTTTTTCCTTTTTTCATAAAGAATAATATTTAAAAGCAAAATGTATGTATTGTTTCAGGGCGCGTTTTGGAAGATGGGTAATTTTGTCTGACTCAGTGAGTAAATAGGGGACGGAGTGTCAGGTAATATAATTAATTATACAAGAGAAGAAGTAGAGCCAGGCCAATTGCGGAAGAACAATTTTCATAAAATATACCTATTGCGTATTTTTACTTTTCCAAATTAGATATTTTGTAAAAACGTAATAAAGGGTATACTATTAAACGCAGGACACATAACTAGTTTTGATGTAAGGTTAAATCTTTAATAAATTTAAATTTTAATTTAACCTGAAATTAGAAATGTTTAAGTTTATATGAGAAGATTTTCTACTTTACTCGTAGTTTTATTCTCTCTGTAAAATCGCCTCTCCTACTATTTCAGGGCCATGATTCGTGTTTACTTTAAAAAGGTTATATATATATATATATATATATATATATATATATATATATATATATATATATATTATATTCTATATTATATTTTTTGTATATATTCTTATATATATATATTATATATATATATATATATATATATATATATATATATATATATATATATATTATAATATAAACTTTATAACTATACAAATATCAGATATTAGCATTTAGCTAGGGCCAAACTAAAGAAGTTACCCGCATGATATCTCGAAAACTAAGATAGGTACAAGAAAACTGATAACATATATGGAATCAGCGTATGAAATTTGTACGGAAAATGGAAAAAAAAAATTTATTTTTTTTTTATTTTTTTTTTTTTTATATATCTCCAAAACTACGATAGGTACAAGAAAACTAATAACATATATGGAATCAGCGTGTGAAATGTGTATGATAAAAAAAGGAAATTTTTTTTTTATACAATAAAATATTTGGAATCAGCATATGATTTTTAGGGGGCTCGAGCCGACGGTGGGACAGAGGGAGACGAAGCCCCCCCGTCTCCCCCCAGGAGGCCGAGAGACCCCGGTTTTTTGCATTTTTGGGGTTACCCTGGGTATTCTTTAGTTAAAAAAAAAAAAAACAATTTTTTTTTCCATTTTTTTTCATACAAATTTCATACGCTGATTCTAAATATGTTATTAGTTTTCTGTACCTATCTTAGTTTTGGAGATATAAAAAAAAAAAAAAAAAAAAATAAAAATTTTTTTTTGCATTTTCCATACAAATTTCATACGCTGATTCCATATGTAGTTATGCAGGTTTTTCTTGTACCTATCTTAGTTTTCGAGATATGATGCGGGTACCTTCTTTAGTTTGGCCATATATATATATATAGTTATTATATATATATATAATATATATATATATATATATATTAGTATCTATATATATATATAATATATATATATATATATATATATATATATATATATATATTATATATAATATATTATATATATATATATATTAGTTATTATATATATATAATATATATACGGTTAAGTTTTATATTATATATATATATATATAATATAATATTATATATATATATTGGTAGTTATTATTATATTATATAAATAATATATAGTATGTATATATATATACTATTTGTTTATTATATATTTATATATTATAGTATAGATTATGTATGTATGAGTATATATTAATAGTACTATATGAAATATACTATATATTATATATATATTATATATATATATATAATATATATATATTAGTATATATATAATTATTATTATATTAGTAATTTATATTGATTATATTATGTGTATATATATATATACTTATATATATATATATTTTAAAAATATATATATAGTAGTAATATAAATTATATTTATTATGCATAGTATAGTAGTATATTTGTATATAAGTATATAATATATATAGTATATGTATATATATATAGTATATAGTATATATATATATATATATATATAATATAGTATAGTATATTATATTATATATATAATATAGTAGTTTATTGGAAAAAATAAATAGCATCAGGCAAACTGTCTATTTCATTTCTCATCTTTATTTATATTTTTACATTTAATAATATTGAAAAGACTAATGTTTGAATAAATTTATGATTTTTATTTAACTAATATTCGTAAGTGTAATTATGACTTACTAAATTCGAATTTCAGACTGTGTGTAAAAAAAGAAAGGTTATTATTTCAGTTAAATACATTTCAGTAACACTGATGGTAATTGTTACCCAGAGGGTTGTCACCCCCGATTTTTATGAAAATCACAGGACATACTCTAAAAAAATAAAAATAAAGAATAGTGAAAACGAAAATCGTCGCTCTGTTTAGGAAAAAAAGTACAGCCTCTCAAAGTTGTAAAAAAAAACCCCCATAGGATTTGTTATTAAAAAAATAAACCAAAAAATTTTTTTTTTGAAAATCACAGGATACACTCTAAAAAAATAATAATGAAGAATAGTGAAACCGAAAATCGGCAGTCTATTTAGGAAAAAAAATTACAGCCTCTGAAAGTTTAAAATTTTCCCATAGACTTTATTATAATAAAAATTAGTGGGCCTCGTGCTCGTTTTAGGGCCATCCTAGTTCAGGTTATGATAAGATTTGTTAATTCTACATAGATTTTCTCTGTGTAGTACCTAACAAAAACTTATCTAACCTGACTTAGAGGGTCTGAAATGAGACAACCTGGATCGATCAATATTGAAAAGTCTATGGGATTTTTAACAACTTTGAGAGGCTGTAACCTTTTTTTCCTAAAGAGAGCGACAATTTTCATTTTCACTTTCTTCATTATTATTTTTTTAGAGTATATCCTCTGATTTTCATAAAAATCGGGGGTGACAACCCTCTGGGTAACAATTACCCAACTGATCTCTCTCTCTCTCTCTCTCTCTTCATCTCTCTCTCTCTCTCTTCTCTTCTCTCTCTCCTCTCTCTCTCTCTCTCTCTCTCTCTCTCTCTCTCTCTCTCTCTCTCTCTCTCTCTCTCTCTCTTCTCTTACTTTATATATATATATATACTATATATTATATATTATAATAAAACTAAATATATATATATATATATATATATATATATATATATATATATATTATATATATATATATTTTTTATATATATATTATATATAATTATATATATTTATATATATATATATAAACGATAACTTTTTTTAATCCGATATATCGATATTTTTTTACCGATAGTATCGAGAGCAATTTGAGGCGTTTTCCATTTTGTATTTGTGTAACGCTCGATAAAGAAATGCCTAATCCCAGTTTTACGCACGAATTTCGGGCATAATCGACCGATTGTTTACAAAAATATTGATCAGCTGTTCTAATGGAGCACGTGGTTTTGGAATAAACAAAAATAAAAAAAAATAACAAATGGTTTTTATCACAAATAATTGATCAACTATTGTGATGGAGTTTATCGATTTGTAAGAAATTAAATTTAAAGCTAATTTCATGAATAAAACATTCATCAAATCAACGAACTACTACGCCGCAATCTTATTTGTTTACATTTTTTCGTTAGCATTTTCCTAAAATTCGGTAAGCACGGGAAAGAGCAACCTAACAGAATTTAGGAAATTACTAACGTTTCGTTAACATTTTACTAAATTTGTGCTAAAATTGACATAATCGAACGACTTTTTAGCATTTTCCTAAATTTCGTTAGCAAAAGTGCAAAATCGAAAACACCTTTGATATTTTTTAAAATATCGATATATCGATATATCGATATTCGTCAAGAATATTCACAACAGTCCTCAAAGAGGCAGAAACAATGGCGTCCAATCAATGAAGAACAAGAAGAAGCTTTCCTAAGGACGTGTACTTACCTAGAATGTAATGACGAGGAACAATTACTTGTTGCGAATCTTATTTTAAAAATGGAAGAGTATCTGCAAGCAAGTGATTGTAAAGCCTATGATCGAAGACACATGAAAAGAAAGCTTGTAGAACATTATGGTGCAAGTGTTATAATATCTGGTGAAAGTGGAAAGGCTGACATAATAACATTAAAAGAGACTGCTGATGAAATTCTTAGATCCTACTATGCAAAGTCAAAAGAGTGATCCTGAATTACAAAAGATACACATAATAGAGGCAGCTGCAAGACTAATCAAGAGGGATATAAAAGCTTATGACAAGGCACATAAATTTACATATCAATCAACAGATGTTCTCACCACCGATAAAAGTATTAATTAAGGTTGTTTGTACAAAAATGTTTGTGGGAAAAGATGTTTCGACAAAAGTTGGCGCTATTGGCCAGAGTATAATGCAAGCTGTACGTCCAAGAGCTTTGATATGTCCATTGCAGATAGGTGTAGCTATTCAAATGCATCACAACTTCAGGTCACGTTATATTATCGATGTCCTCCATCATCTGGGTTTCTGTTCTTCCTACACAGAAGTTATTAAATTCGAAAGGAATGCTGCAATAGCAAGTAGCCGTTTTTCACTGGATGTGACACATAATAGTGCATTACTGTTTGCAGCAGACAACGTCGATCACAACATTCGGACATTAGATGGAAATAATACCTTTCACGGTATGGGAATGATTGCTGCTGTAACACCAGAAATTAAATTACAACCCACTGTTCCGAGAAATAATGTTACAGACAGTGCTATAAAGAACATTGCCCATGTTTCGATCGAAGAGTACAGATCCTCCAGAAATCTTCTGCAGGATATCAATTTTAAAAAAATAGAACGAATTGGTACAAATATCAGAAAAATAGATATTCTCTGGCAATTGTCCTGGTCATTTCCAGGAAAAGATCATTGCAATTGGTCTGGAATGATGCAGAGTGTATACAGTAACTCGAACCTCCAACACTCTGGAAAGGCATCTGTTAGGTTCCTGCCAATCATTAATATGGAACCAAGTAATATGACTTGCATATTATCAACTCTCTTATATTTGAATAAAATTGTACATGAAAATAAGGTTCCATGCATAGTCACTTTTGATCAACCTTTGTACTGGAAAGCATCACAAATTATTCATCAGTACAAAGAGCTTGAGAACACAGTATTAATACTAGGGTCTTTCCATACTCTCATGAATCTTGTGGGCTCGATTGGGAACAACTAACTGAACGGTTCAGATCTAAAAGAAGTGTTAGTACACTTCAGTCCTACTATGAAGTTTGTCGGGGAAAAAGAAAATTTCTTGGCCAATTATACAAATAAGCAGCAATTAATTATGCTCGTATCAGAAGCCTTGACAAAAATAGGGTGCACTGTAAAACAAGCTGATGGAGATGCAGATTTAGATATTTGTTAGATATTGTTCAATTGCAGTAACTTCACTACCAATAATCATGCCGTTACTGTTGGCGAAGATACATGGACTTTGGTTCTTTTGCTATACCATGAGTCCGGTACACCTCTAATTTTAAACTGTACTTACGGAGTGACATAAAAAGACTGTTGTCTACAAATCCAGTGTATAATATTCTTGGAATTAAAGCCTTGCTGGGTAGTGATATTTGTAAAAACATTTTGTTTTTACATGCTTTTACTGGTTGTGACACAACGTTCAGAATCTTTGGCATCGGAAAGGAAAAACTAATGAATGATGAACAACTACAGCTGGCTGCAAACTTATTTTCCTCAGATGGAACTCAACAGTGTAACATTGAATCTGCAGGAAGTAAGGCTATGTCAATACTATATGACGGCAAGACAGGAAATTCTCTAAAAGCACTTCGTCATCGAATGCTAGTGGAAAAAGTTGCAGCAGCTAAATCGTTTGTTGCACCTGAACGTTGGCCACCTACAGAATCAGCAACAAAGTACCATAGCTTTCGTACATACTATCAGGTATGTGTTTGGAAATCACAAGAAACGCCTTTAACTGCAACAGAATGGGGTTGGTTTGTTAGGGAAAACTCGTATTACCCTACAGTATCTGATATGCCACCAGCCCCAGAGTGGTTACTGAAAATGATCCATTGTTCTTGTAAGACGCATTGCGCAACAATGCGATGTGGATGCAAACAGAACGGGCTGCCTTGTTCAGCCTCTTGTGGGGAGTGCCAGATCAGTGGATGTGACAACAACGTTGAAACTGAAAACAATGACAGTGATTCAGATGCATAGTTTGTCCGACATTACTTATTCAATTCCTTAAGGACTTTGTTCTTACAGTACTTTTATCCTAACTATGACAATAAATGTAAATAAATAAAAATGCAAATAATA
>JABUQX010073223.1:15000-44272 GCA_015478945.1 Trachelipus rathkii
AAATATTTAAAACTCGATCACTTGTTCCAAGCTTGCTCACTATCTCTAACAAACATACTTTACTCTTATCTAAAGTTACTTTCAAACTCTTCCTTTTTTACCACTAACCGTGCCAATCTCTCCTAACCAATCCTCTCACTTCTCCCCCAAGATTCGCCACAGAAAACCAAATCAATCCGCATTTATAGGTTTGGGCCCTCCAATTTATCATTTTAACGAACCACCCCCCACGCCTCCTATATTCTTCCAAATAAAAACCCCCCATAAGGAGACAACACATCTTGGACTCACTCCGCTAATTAATAATTAACCAATCACTTTGACTCCATTATTTCTTACACACGCTTTTAACTATCGTCATTCCAGACTTTTGATTCCACTCAGAAGCCTCCACCACCACGCATTTATACTAAAACCTAACCCAAATAGAGTTTCCCCTTTATCCTATCCTACGCCTATTTGCAAATCCATAAAACCTCTTAAATACAATTTATTCTTTCTTCCTCCCTCGGTTTTTCTCAAAATCATTTGTTTTTAAATTTTAAGATTTATCTACACATTCCTCTACCACTCTCTTTTCGCCAATCAGGTCCACTCAACGAACTTCTTTTCCACGCAAAATACGCATATATCTTCCACATCTCACATAAACTAATCCCCTTATTTTAATATTCTTACAGTTATCCCCTTATATACAGGGTAATATTACGCTCTCTCCACCCTCGGAACTAATGCCTCCATAGAACGCTTAGTTACACAAACTTCCAAATCCAATCAGTCACCATCTTCGCCTCCTTCATTTCACCAATACCTACAGATTTACCATTTTTCAACTTCCTCTACCCATGACCTCATCCCCAAAATAACCTATTCCTTCTTGCACCAACAAAACCACACACACATTCACTAATCACCTCTTCATTACTGCTAACTAATGTTATGCAGATTTTCGGTGTTTCCAACCCAACTCGCCTCAGTAACGTAAGTACATCGTTATTTATTATTCCAAGTAGATTTCCCTTTGTTTTCTCAATTCCTTATCCTTCGCATAGTATATATATATATATTATATATTTATAATATATATAATATATATATAATATATATTATATTATATTTATTATAAAAGAAAAATTTAGCTCTGATTTTTATATTATATTTATATATTATTTAAATATAATATTATTATTTTTTTTTTTTTTTTTTTTTTATATTTTTATATATTTTATTGTTATTATAATATTATTATTATTTTTATATATTTTTAATAATAATTTTAATATATATATATAATATATAAATAAAATATATAATAAAAAAAAAAAAAAAAATAAAATAAAAAAAAAAAAATTATAAAAAAAAAAATAAAATAAATATTTTAAATATAAAGAAATAATGTCTTTATAATGTAATCAAAAACTAAATTCTTTCATATTATATATATATATATATATAATATAATATATATATATATATATATATATATATATATATATATATATATATAATATATATTATATATATATTATATATTATATATATATCATATATTATTATATAATATATATATTAATATTTGAGGGTCGTGATCGCCGTAAACGACCTTCTATCTTTTGGCGAAATTGTATGAATCAAATGGGTACATGGAATGTCAGAGAATAAATGTTGAGGAGAAGGGAAGAGAGGTGATGGATGTATTTAGAAAGGGCAAATTTGATTGCTCGCTGTGACTGAAACAGATGAAAGGAAACGGTGAAAATGAGATTGTGTGGTGTTGAAATTGTGTGTGCTGGTGTGGAAATGAAATGAGAGAGGAAGAGAAGGAGTTGCAATTTTGATGACTGTGACCTGTGGTACGAAGCTATGGTAGACTTTGAGTGTGTGAGTCTAGATTTTTAATGGTTAAATTTTAAGTTTGAAAAGGTCACGGTATGTGTGGTTGTGACCGTATGGTTCATCTGAGGGAAACGTTGAAGAGAGGACGATTTTTTGGATAATCTGAATGATATTCTGGATGGGGTGAGTAGGAGCTTCAGATTGACTGTGTTGGGGGACCTAAATGGTTGGATAGGTGATCAAAAAAAGGGATGGTACAACAGGTGTGGGGTGGCGGAGAAAATGAGAATGGTAGGAAGGGGATTGATTTCTGTGAAGAGAGAGGTATGTGGGTATGAGTAATACTTTCTTTAAACAAGAGTATCCTTAAGTATACTAGAGTTGTGGTAGGTAGAGATGGTATCGAAGTGAATAGTATGATTGATTAAGTGTTGGTGAAGAAGATGTTGAATTATGTGATGTTTAATCAGTTAGGGGTTTAGGAATGGGATTATCGATCATTATGTTGTTCTATGTAAATTAAGTCAGTGGGGGCTTGGATGGAAAGGAAGGTGATACGAAAGGAACAAGTAGGTAACAATTAAGAGTGAGAAAGTTAAGTGAGGGCAAGACAATAAGGATAAGTATGTAAGAGCGCTCGCTAGTAACAACGGTTGAATGTGAAAAGTTGATACTGAACAAATCTTGGGGCAAATGAAGGAGCCATTGTTAGTAGTGCAAAGGAAGTATGTGGATGTGCTTAAAGTAGGAAGTAAGAATTTATAGTGAGTGGTGGACTGAAGAGGTGATGAAAGCGGTTAATAGGTAAAAAAAGACAGCGTGGGGTTGAATGTACTAAAAGCAAATGATGAGACTCAAAAAGAAAGATGCTTGGAATTATATAAGGAGGAAAAAAAGAAATACTAAAAGGTGTAAACGTAGGAGAAAACAAGAGGTAATGAACAGTTTGGAAGGAGGATGAGTGGGGGACTTACCAGGGAATACGGAGAGCTCTTCTGGAGGAAGCGGCGAAGGTTAAGAATGGGAATAAGGGAAATCTGCTTAGAATAATGATAGGGATGGTGCTTTCGTAAATGAAATGGGTGTGAGAGAGTGTGGAAAACACTTCGAAAATCTGCACAATATGAAGAGGTGATAGTGAATGTGTGTGGGTTTGATGGTGGCAAGAAGGAATAGGTATTTTGGGATGAGGTTATTAGTAAGGGGGAGGTAATGGGGTAGAGTGAGAAAGTTGAAAGAATGGTAAATCTGCAGGGGTAAGATGAAATTACTGGTGAAATGATCAAGAACGGAGGCGAGATGGTGATTGATTGGATTTGGAAGTTGTGTTAATAAAGCGTTTATGGAGGGTATAGTTTCAAGGGATTGGAGGAAGCGGTATAGTACCCTTATATAAGGGTAAGGGAGATAAGGGGAACTGTAGATAATTATAGGGGAATAAGTTTATTGAGTGTTGTAGGGAGGTTATATGCTGGGTTATTTTGTCGAAAGAAGGCGTCGAGTGACTGAAGGACTGATTGGTGACAGAACAAGGTGCGTTTTAGGAGTGGTAGAGATTGTGTGGATCAAACTCTTTACATTGAACAAAGAATTGAGAAAATGGAGGAACGAAGAATAAATTTTGTATTTAGGTTTTTATGGATTTGCAACCAGGCGTTATGATAGAGTTAATGAGGGCAGGTTTATGGAGGTGTTAGTGTATATGGTGTTTGGTGGTAGGCTTCTGGAGTCCAAAAGTATGTTTATGACGAATAGTGAAGCGTGTGTAAAGTAAATGGTGTAAATGGTGATTGGTTTAGGATTAACAGCGAAGTAACGACAGGGTTGTGTTATGTCTCCCTTGGTTAATTCAATTTGTATATGGACTGGGGTTATGAAGAATTCGAGTGGGGATGGCAGGAAATGTTTTAGAATGGTGGAGAATGGAAGAGTGAAGTGGAGGGTGCCTACCTATTATATGCGGATATTTGGTTTTGTGGTGCGAATCTGAAGAGAGTTTGGAGGATTGGTAGAGAGATTTTGGAGGGTGTGTAAAGGAGGGGCTTGAAAGTAAACGTGGATAAGCGTAAGGTTATGGTTGTGAGTGAACACAGCTCAGTGTGAGTTATGTTAGATGGGGAGCAGCGGAACAAGTGTCCTGAGTTTAAATATTTAGGGTAATATGTTGGATGAGAAGACGGACGATGCAGAGTGTAAGTTGGAAAGTTGGTGAATGGCAGGAAGGTGGGGCTGGTGGCAATTATAATCGTTGGTGAATGAAAGTGACTAAGTCTTAGTGTGCTAGGGTTTTACATGAGGTATGTTGTTAACCTGTGTTATTGTATAGTAGTGAGACTATGGTCTTGGAATAAGAAGTATAGATCTAAGTTCAATGTGTGTACGAATGGACAATCTTAGGGGGAGTGCTAGGTGTTAGAAAGAATTGATTAAGAAGGGAATGAACGTTATTGACGAGAGTGTGTGGTGTGAAAGAAAAGGGGTTAAATGAGAGGAATAAATGAAAGTATGTTGAGATGGTTTGGTCATAGGAAAGGAATGGAATGAAAGTCGGTTGGTTAAGCGAGATGTATAGTGGCGAGTGTGTTGGAAACCGACCGGCGGGGAGACCGAAGAAAAGTGGATTGAGTCAGTAAACGATGTTTGAAGGAGAGAATGTGAGTTAGGTAGAGGCGAGAAGAAAGATGTATAACCAGGAGTGAATGGCGGGGATTGTGAGGGGGTATGGTTGTGGCCCACTGGGCCAAGGGAATGAACCCTTACATTGACGATCTACCAATAGTGAGGGTCCATCGCTGTCCCATTAAGCTTTAGGGGTGGACTTTTCCCTGACTGCGATGGGTTCCCACTAATTAATGGTACTGAGTGGGGCGGTTAAGGCCTGGGCTTTCTTTTCGAACTGTGTCATGTTCTTCTACCTGCTTTTCTTTTGCCCGATGCCCCGTCGCGCACCTACTCCATTCTTGGGAAAATATAAGGAAGATAAATATTATAATATATATTTTATATATATATATATATATATATTATATATATATATTATATATATCTAACTATATATATGTATATATATATAATATATATATATATATATAATATATATATATATTATTATATAAAGGGAGTGCTAGGTGTGAAGGGGTAAACGAGAGAATAAATGAAAGTATGTTGAGATGGTTTGGTCATGTGGAGAGGATGAATAATAGTCGGTTGGTCAAGTGGATGTATAGAGGCAAGTGTTGGGAACCGACTGGCTGGGAGACCGAAGAAAAATTGGATTGAGTCAGTAAAAATACATGTTCTGAAGTGAAGAAATGCGAGAATAAGAGGTGCATAATTGGAGAGGAATGGCGGTTTTGTGAGGGGGTATGGTTTGTGGCCCACCTGGGTCAAGGATGGAATCCCACACTGACGAGATACAATGGTGAGGGTCCGTCGCGGTCCCGTAAAGCTTTAGGATGGATTTTTTTTTTACTGCAATGAGTTCTCACTGAAAGGTATGAGGTCATTAGTAAGGAGGAGGTAGTGGGTAGAGTGAGAAAGTTGAAAGTAAATCTGCAGATTTTATATATATATATATATATATATATATTATATATTATATTATATATATATATAATATATATATAATATAAACATATATATATATATAATATATTAGTTAATATATATATATATACTATAAAATATATATAGTGTGTAAAATGACAACCCAACGCTTGTTCAAATTTCGTTCAAGTACTGGGTTATGAATGAATGTTATTACCTCATCACAACATGCTTGCTGTTGAATTCGTACATTGTTCCAATGCTTAGTAGTGCCAACATTTAAACCTCTTTCCCTTAAAAAATACAAATTCGCTCATTCGTAGTTTTGCTATTGAAAAGACGATGTATAAATTCTCGAGACTCCGAACTATTAAGCTAATTCCGTAATCATCCATATTAACCACGGCAGCAGAGTTGGTAATATGTTCGGGCAGTTTCTCCATAATATGCTATCAGTAATAAACTTCAAAACCTCTACTTTTTATATAATATAAGTTTGATGAAGTCCAAATCGTTCCACTACGTATAATTAGCAAAATTTTTAATTAAACATAAAAAGAGGAATAAATGAAATAAGTTTTAAAAAGGAATATACATTAAAACTATTCACGTTACATCAGTAAACACTAAATCTAAAATCAAGTTCTTCAAAAACTCCATTGTACTATAAGAACCATTTCATCAGCGTAGAAAAAATTAATTTCTTTATGTATGAAAAAAGCATGCACGCGCGCGCACTTACACAATACATTCATATAATCACTTATTCACAACTTAAAAATAACGAACACATTATAAAAATGATACAAATCCTTTAAATCTTAATTTGAAATTAAGAATTTACTGCAAAAGAATATTAATTATAGATTTTAACGATGGAGAGAAAAAAAATTGTACAATTTATATAAATGAAAAAATTTATTCTACCTTAATACTAAAAAAAAAAAATATACAAAAATGAAATTAAAACTAAATTCATATTAACTTAGAGGCCTAAGCTGGCTTTTGAGAACCCTTCTTCCCGATGAGGGACTTGTGAATATGCGGAATGACCCCTCCCCCAGCGATGGTAGCTTTGATTAGAGAGTCTAACTCTTCGTCACCTCTAATGGCCAACTGTAAATGTCTGGGAGTAATTCGCTTAACTTTTAAATCTTTGGATGCGTTGCCAGCTAACTCCAAAACCTGGTTGAAACAAATAAAATGTAAATATAATTGTTATAAAGTAGTATTTCAAATAGATTTTAACAGATTACCGTCATTTCAAAGGTGGAACAGGTTCAGAAAATCTAAAATATATTAGAACAAACCGCTAAAGGTAATAAGAAACCAATGTTTTTAAGATAAATGTCACAGTCAGAGCTGTGGTTTAGCGAAGAGTAAGAGTATTCACTAGTGTGTATATATATATATATATATATATATATATATATATATATATATATATATATATATATATATATATATATATATATATATATATATATATATATATATATATGTGTATATATATATATATATATATATATATATATATATATATATATATATATATATATATATATAATATATTTCTTTATCTTCCTTCTATTTTCCCAAGAATGGGTAAGGTGCGTGACGAGCATCGAAAAAGAAAAGCAGTAGAACATGACAAAAGTCAGAAAAGAAGCCCAGCTTTACCGCCCCTCAGTACCATTAAAATTGGTGAGAACTCGTCGCTGTCATAGAAAATCCACCCTAAAGCTTCATGGGACAGCGACAGGACCCTCACCATGGTAGATCGTCAATGTGGGTTCATCCCTTTGTGAGCCACAACCATACCCCTTCACAATCCCCCGCCATTCCTCTATTATACACCTTTCTCGCCTCTACCAAACTCCCATTTCTCTCCTTCAAACATTCGTTTGCTAATTCAATCCACTTTTTCTTCAGTCTCAGCGGTCTTTTCCCAACACTACCACTATACATCCACTTAACCAACAAACTATCATTCATCCTTTCCATATGACAAACCATCTCAACATACTCATTTATTCTCTCCTTTCTTCACCTCCAACTCTCTAATAAGTTGATTCCACATTTATCCAATTCTTCTCACACCTAACTCCCTAAGATTGTCCATCTGAACACATTGAACTTTAGATCTATGCCTTATTCAGACCATAGTCTCACTACTGTATACTACAGGTAACAACATACCCTCATGTAAGACCCTAGCACACTCAAGACTTAGTCCCTTTACATTCACCAACGATTTAATTGCACCAGCCACCTTCCTGCCATTCACAACTTCCTACTACACTCTGCATCACTCTATATATATATATATATATATATATATATATATATATATATATATATATATATATATATATATATATATATATATATATATATATATATATATATATATATATATATATATATATATATATATATATATATATATATGTCTCGGTGGCGCAGTGGGCTGAGTGGTGTGTTTGCACGCTTTGGGTCGTGAGGGCCTCGTCAAACGGGATTTGTACTTTCGACTAGTCACCAGGACGGACACGAAAAATTGCCGTTTGTAGGAGATTTTCTGTAATTCATTACAGTTTACGGCATAGTGTATTAATACACTAATCTCAATACCCTCACCTCACTCATCCATAGCCAACACATACAACGGTACAACCTTTATTACACATACAGACACCTACATTCCTATTAGCCTCACGCACAGTAGGTCTGTGAGTCCAGAGCCTAGCCATGCCCACCGATGGCTGGGATATCTTGACTTGGTTCAGACTGAGGCTGGGGTTACTATCACCCTGATAACTGTGCACCTTTCCACTTTGTATGGGCCCACTGGTCGGGAAAAACATAAAATAGTAACCTTTCCCCCGGTTGTCGTGGTAAAATAAATAAATAAATAAAAATAATATATATATATATATATATATATATATATATATATATATATATATATATATATATATATATATATATATATATATATATATATATATATATATATATATATAATGCAGTTACATCCGCATCCGCGCTTTGCCCTGCGGATGTTGCGCGGATATTTATTGTCGAGATTTGATAAAGAATTTTATAATAAAAATACTTTGAATGAAAGACGTGGGGGACTCGACTCAACTGTGTAATGACTCAATCTCCCAGCATGAAGTTCATAATAATTTGAGTCAACAGATGGAAAGAAAAAGAAGGGTATTACTAAAAGAACCTCTTGCTTTATACGCCAGTTCGTCAAAGTTAACATCTTACTAATGTGGAAGATGACATATCACACTACATTAAGCTATTGAAACCATTTGAAGAAACTACCAAAAAAAAATCAGCGCCTCTACAGCTTCTGTCTCCGATGTAATACCATTAATCTCAACACAAAGAAAGCATTTTGAACCATCTTCAAATAAAAATGATAACGGTTTTAAAAGAATAAAAGATGTAATAAAACTAGAGATAAAAAAACGCTTTGGTTCTGTAGAAATTAATGTCCTTCATGCTATTCCAACTTACTAAGATCCCCGTTATAAAGGCAAGTTTTTTTTGTAACAATATTAGAACAAGTTAAATCGTCACTTTGTGTTGCAGTTGAAAAACTTCAATCCCAACAGCCTATTAATTCGCCACCCATTAAAAGGAAAACGAAATCTACAGCAGTGGTCTCCAAAGAAATAGGCTCATGATTACTTGCGAGTGTATGACCGTGTACCACGTGAGCGCGAGGTTCTCTCATTGGCCGTTGTGTTTGGATTCACGTCCAGGCCGCTCAGTGCACCATTATATTATATGGGTACAACTTATAATTATTTTCATCTTAGGGGGTACGCGATCAAAAAAGTTTGGAGACCGCTGATCTACAGAACCAACACCTACAAGTAAATCGATAACATATTCACTGGAAGAATTTCTACAGTCCAGTAGTGATGAAGAAACACGCATTACCACAAGATGTAGTGCAAATGATTGAAAACTATCACATAGAAAAACGACTAGATAACAAATGATGATCCTATAAGTTGGTGGAAAGTTAATCAAAATGTTTACCCACGCTTGAGTAAACTTGCAAGGAAAAACTCGAACTGTCCTCCAACTAGTGTTCCAAGTGAGTATATTTAGCAATGCTGGGCTAATATATGAAAAGAGAAACAGACTCTCAGCAGAAAAGGAAGAAAAATTGATGTTTCTCAAGCACAACCATCCTATATTTGAATTTCTATACTAGTGCAAAAAGTATATAATCCATTGTAAAATCTCTTTCATTAAGGACGAAGGTTGGGGAAAGAGGTTGGCGGGGTGCATTTGAGTTGGGTCTCCGTCCCGCAACCTGGTAACACAATTATAATAGGTTGTGGCTAAAACTCGATATATATATATATATATATATATATATATATATATATATATATATATATATATATATATATATATATATATATATATATTATATTTATATAAATATATATATATATATATATATATATATATATATATATATATATATATATATATATATATATATGATATATATATAAATAAAGATGAGTGGAAAGAAAACTTCAAAAATCATATTGGCAGTAATGAAGAGGTGATAGTGAATGTGTGTGGGTTTGATGGTGCAAGAAGGAATAGGTATTTTGGGGATGAGGTCATTAGCAAGGAGGTAATGGGTAGAGTGAGAAAGTTGAAGAATGGTAAATCTGCAGGTATAGATGAAATTACTGGCGAAATGATCAAGAACGGAGGCGAAATGTTAATTGATTGGGATTTGGAAGTTGGGTAATAAAGTGTTTTGGGAGGTATAGTTCCGAGGGATTGGAGGAGAGCAGTAATAGTACCCTTATATAAGGATAAGGGAGATAAGGGGAACTGTAGGAATTATAGGGGAATTAGTTTATTGAGTGTTGTAGGGAAGATATATGCTGGTATTTTAGTCGAAGGAGTTTATCAGTGACTGAAGGACTGATTGGCGAAAGAGCAAGGTGCGTTTAGGTGTGGTTGAGGATGTGTGGATTAAATCTTTACATTGAAACAAATGACTGAGAAAATGAGGGAGAATAATAAATTGTATTTAGGTTTAATGGATTTGGAACAGGCGGATGATAGGATCAGTAGGGAAGCTCAATGGCAGGTGTTAAGTAATAGGTTTCTGAATGGAATCAAAAGTATGTATGACGATAGTGAAGCGTGTGTAAGAATAAATGGTGTCAAAAGTGATTCGTTTAATTTTAAGCGGAGTGAGGCAGGGATGTGTTATGTCTCCTTGGTTATTCAATTTGAATATGGATGGGGTGGCAGGAAATGGTGTTAGAATGATGGAGAATGGAGGTGAGTGGAGGTTGCCCTACATATTGTATGCGGATGATTTGGTTTGTGTGGTTAGTTGAGACAAACTATATGAGAGGATGAGTAGAAAGATTTGGCAGAGTGTGTAAAAGGAGGGGTTTGAAAGTAAACGTAGATAAGAGTAAGGTTATGGTTGTGAGTGAGGACAGTCCTCAGTGTGAAGTTATGTATAGTAGTGAGACTATGGTATGGAATAAGAAGTATAGAACTAAAGTTCAATGTGTTCAGATGGACAATCTTAGGGGCGTGTTAGGTGTGAGAAGAATTGATAAAATGAAGAATGAACGTATTAGAGAGTTATGTGGTGTGAAGAAAGGGGTAAATGAGAGAATAAATGAAAGTACATTGAGATGGTTTGGTCATGTGGAAAGGATGAATGATAGACGGTTGGTTAAGCGGATGTATATTAGTGAGTGTGTTGGGAATCAACTGGCTGGGAGACCGAAGAAAGGTGGATAGAGTCAGCAAAGGAATGCCTGGAGGAGAGAAATGCGAGTTTGGCAGATTCGAGAATAAAGTATATAAATAGGAGTGAATGGCGGCGTTTTGTGAGGGGGTATGGTTGTGGCCCACCTGGGCCAGGGATGAACCCTACACTGACGATATGCCATAGTGAGGGTCCGTCTCGTTCCCATGAAGCTCTAGGGTGGATTTTCTGACTGACGAGTTCTCTCTCACTAATAGGTATAGAGGGGGCGGTAAGGCTAGGCTTTCTTTTCGACTAGTGTCATTTTTCTACTACTTTTCTTTACCTCCAGTCTTGGGGAAAAAAATGATGATGATGATGATGATGATATATATATATATATATATATATATATATATATATATATATATATATATATATATATATATATATATATATATATATATATATATATATATATATTTTTTTTATATATATTTTATATATAATTCGTTGAGCGAGGTAAGTTGTTCTAAAATTTTAATAGAAAGTTGTTAATAATTGCCCGTGAAATTTGTTGAAAGCGAGTGACTACAAGAGGCTGGGAACCCTCCTAGTCATTTAGTTTTCTTCCCAAGAACAGGTGCAGTGAAGGAATACAAAGGAGAAATTATAAACAAAACGGATACTAAAACAGACTCAGTAAAGATGAAAGTGGAAAATAAGAGACAAATTTTTAAAATTGCTTGTTTGAATGTTAGAGGGGTAAATGCTGAGGGTAAGAGAGAAGAGGTTGGGCTGGTTTGCAAGGAGAGGGGAATAGATATTTGTGCTTTAAGTGAAACAAAGCTAAAAGGCAAAAGAGAGGAATGGTTTGGAAGCTACAGGGGACTAGTTTCAGGGGTGAGTGAGAGGGTCAGAGCTAGAGAAGGTGTAGCGATAATTATGAAAGAAGAATTATGGGAATATGTGAAAGAAAGAATTTATTAGTTCAAGATTAATGTGGGTAAAAATGAAACTAAAAAGTGAAAACTGGATATTTGTAAGTGCATATGCCCCAGTAAATGATAGTGCTGAGGAAGTAAGGGAGGTGTTTTGGAATGAACTAAACTATTGTTTGGGTAGTTTTAATAGGAATGATAAAGTATGCTTGCTAGGTGATTTAAACGCAAAGGTGGGTGATGTACAAGTACAAGGCAAAAACTAAAATGGGGAAAAATTGTTAGAATTATGCGCTGTGAAAGAGATGAGAATAGGAAATACGTGGTTTAATAAGAGGACCATACAAATGTACCTGGGCTAGTGGAGTGACAGGTATTTGTGCTCTGCTTGATTATGTATGTGTAAGTCAAATGGAGAAAGACAGGTTGTTGAATGTGAACGTCTTAAGGGGTGCAGCAGGGGGTATATCTGATCACTATTTAGTAGAAGAAAAGATAAAGGTGAAAGGAGGGTGGAAGAAAAGATTGAAATTTAATACAAGTTTAGAAGTTACAAGAGTTGAGAATTTAGAAAATGAATATTCAACAGAATACGATAGAATTTTAGCAGAAAAATGGGAAATAGTAAAAGAAAGAGAGAAAGCAGGAGTTCAAAAGGAATGGAATACTTTTAAGGAAACATACTAGAGAATTGTGTGGTGTGAAAAAGATTGGTCGAAGGAGTAAAAGAAAAGGTAGCGAATGGTGGAGTGAAGAATTAGATATTAAAAGGAAAATTTTTTTTTGCAAAACGTTTAGCTATTAATAGTCAAGCTATATGGGTAGAATACAAGAGTGTGAAATGAAGTTAAAGTGAAAGCTGCAAAGGGAAGGGCAGACAAACGGTGGAGTGGAAAGATTATTGCTAACTATCAGGAGAAGAGTAAACTATTTTGGAAGGAGATTAACAAGATTCGGAATATGAGAGAAAACGTCATAATTGGAGTAAAGGCTTTGGATGGGAATGTAGTTCAGGATGATAGAGAAGTGGAGGGAGGATGGAGAGAACATTTTAAGGAACTACTAAATGCTGGAAGAGTAGATGAGGAAGAAAGACAAAATATCACAGCGGAAGTTTAGAAATGTAAGTGTAGGGGAAATTACAAAGGATGAAATAGTGAATGCTTTGAAGAAATCAAAAGGAGGAAAATCTTCTGGGTTAGAAGCTATATAAGTAGAAATGTTGAAAAAGGGAGGTAACATTATTGTGGAATGGCTGATGAGATTATTCAATATTTGCTGGGAACAGTGCGAGGTACCACAAGATTGACAAGATTCCTGTCTTGTACCAATTTATAAGGGTAAGGAGGACAAAAAGGAGTGCTCTAATTATAGAGGAATAAGTTTGAGTGTTGTAGGTAAAATATGTGGACGAATTTTAATAGAAAAAGTTACTAAGCATTACAGATAAACATATTGGAGCGGAACAATGTGGTTTTAGGGATGGTCGAGGATGTGTGGAACAGGTATTTACCTTGAAAATGCTGGCAGAGAAATTCTCAGAAAAGAAGAAAGACGTTTTTGCATGCTTTCTTGATTTGGAAAAGGCATATGATAAAAGTGCAAAGAGTTAAGTTGTGGAGAACATTAGAAAGTTATGGAATAAATGGTTTGCTATTAAAGGCGATTAAAACATTTTACACGGACAGTAGAGGATGTGTTAGGATTAACAGGAGGGAAGGCGAGTGGTTTAAAATAGGAGTGGGTCTGAGACAAGGTTGTGTTATGTCTCCATGGTTGTTTATTATCTTCATAGATAGTCTTACTTTTTGCCGACGATTCTGTGTTGATTGCCGATACAAGGGAAAAACAGCGTGATTTGGTGCTTAAGTTTGAACCAGCGTGCCAAGGAAAAGGATTAAAAATTAATTTAGCTAAAAGTAGTGATGAAAATTAGTGCAAAACCTAAAGGAGAATTCTCAATCTGGGTTGGATATCAAAGGTGAATGGGGAAAGCCTAACAGACAACAGTTTTTAAATACTTTGGAACGGATATTCGGGCTTTCGGTGGCATGAAAGAAGAGATTGACTTGGAGAATTATGGAAAAATGGAAATTTAACAAGGAAAGTAAAAATGAAACTGTTGTATGAAAGTGAGACATGGGCATTAAACTCTAAAATGAAAAAAAGAGTAGAGGTTTTAGAAATGAAAGGTTTAAGAGATATTTGTGGAATAAAGAGAATATATAGAATTAGAAATGTAAGGATAAAGGATATGTGCCGATAGAAGAAATGTCTGATGGAAAGAGCAAATCAAGGGGTACCAAGATGGTATGGCCACGTGCTTAGAATGAATGATAATAGATTAACTAAGGTGGTTTTCAAGTCAGAAATGGTAGGCAATAGGAGAAGGGGCAAACCCGAATGTAGGTGGGTTGACTGAGTAAAGGAACAATTAATAGCAAAGAGCATTGTATTGATGAAGGTAATGGATTAATAGGTAATGGATCGAGGAGAAGAAGAAGTACATCAAGAGGTTCAATTAAGGTTACAAATAATTGAACCTAGAACATAACAAATAAATAACAAGACACCACCCTACAGTTATGTGGGGAGACGGTGATGATATAATATATATATATATATATACATATATATATATATATATATATATATATATATATATATATATATATATATATATATATATATATATATATATATATATATATATATATATATATATATATATATATTTTATATATAAAAAGAATACCTAAAAGAGACTAACCATTTCTAATCCTGTATCTCCGTATATATGATGTGTAGAGCGAAAAAAAATTGGTGGACTATTAGCCCCATCAGTGCATGTTTAAAGGTGTTATAATGGTTCAAATTCGATTTTGAATTAGAATTTTAAGAGTTTTAAAATTCCTACTTTTTGTGATGGTGTAGTACTTTTCCAGTCAATACTGCATTAAGAACTCTATAAATTATATTAATATTGAATTAAATTATGTTAGTCCCATGCAAAAGGTAATCCCACACCAAATTTCAAGAAATTTGGTGCAGCCAATCAACACACAGGTACCATCGAAAAAGACTATCAAAAAGGGCCCATTTGTATGACAAAAAAGGCCCACTTTTTTTTTGAATGAAAATTGGCCTGTATATGTGTTATAACACCTAACAACATGGTATATTGTTTATTTTGGTTTACTTTAATATAATATTAAAATCAAAAAACATTATTTTGTTATAAAAAGGGCCCACTTTTCATAAATGTTATCTAAAAAGGGCCCATCTTTATTTTAACTCTTGTTGTATATATACAGTATATATAGAGAGAGGATTACAGGTTGTTAGGCTTCATTGTTTTAATTTAATTTATTTTTGTTTGTTATTATTTTTATTTAAAAAAAAAAAAATTTTTTTTTTATTTTTTATACAAAACATAAATAACAAAATAACGAACTTGTTATACAAACTCAACCAAGAGTTATGAGGGTTGACCCAAATGGGATGATTTTGAAAAATTTAAATTTACCTTTTTATTTTATTTTTTTATTTTAATTTCAAAAAAAAAAAAAATATGCCTATTTAGTCACAAAAACCTTAAATAACAAGATAATATCTAAAATGCAAGATAACTCTAGCAAGAGTTAAAGATTTAGGGCCCTTTGTCCTTATGGGCCCTTTTGCAAAGAGGGCTTTTTTTCACTTCGGTCTAAATAATTTTTACAATTTTTAAGCAAAACAAAAAAATTTTATGTGGTAACATACATAGGACATGGCAATCTAAGAACTTATTTTAAAACTCATATATGTTAAATAGTTTAGTAGTTATCTAAAATATTAAAATTTTGAATACTATTTTATCTCCTAACATTACTATATATATATATATATATATATATATATATATATATATATATATATATATATATATATATAATAACTACTTTCTCTACTCTATATATATATATATATATATATATATATATATATACTATATATATATATATAAAATGAGGAGAAAATACACACACAAACGATGAAATTATACTTTATTGGTTTCTTTCTCTTTGTTCATATTCTTTACACTCTCCTCCAGGCAACATCTTACTGACCACCATTTCCCACATAACAGTCACCCTCTTCTAAACATCTACAGACTTCCCTAATATATCCTATATTGTGGGGGAGAAAAATTTTATGTATGTCATGGGTGTCATGAAGGTGACTAAGGATGGTGGTAGTTGGGTTGGCTGCACAACCACTTATCTTTGCCAGGAATGCTAATGTAAGCCTCAGAAGGTCATTATAGCCGTAAGCGGTCTTCTATCTTTCGGCAAAAATATATGAATCATATGGGTACATGGAATGTCAGAGGAATAAATGTTGAGGAGAAAAGCAGAGGTGATGGATGTATTTAGAAAAGGCAAATTTGATTTGCTTGCTGCGACTGAAACAAAGATGAAAGGAAACGTGAAAATGAGTGGTTTGGTGCTGTGGAAAAAATGAGGGGGAGAGAAGGAGTTCCAATTTTGATGAGTGACTTGTGGTACAGAGCTATGGTAAACTTTGTGTGTGTGAGTACTAGAATTCCTAATGATTAAATTTAAGTTTGAAAAAGGTCAAGGTATGTGTGGTTGTGACGTATGGTCCATGAAACGTTGAAGAGAATACAATTTTCTGGGATAATCTAAATGATGTTTTGGATGAGGTGAGTAGGAGCTTCAGATTGAATGTGTTGGGGAACCTAAATGGTTGGATACTTGATCAAAAAAGGGATGGCATAACAGGTGGTTTTGGAGTGTCAGGAGAAAATGAGAATGGTAGAAAGGCGATTGATTTCTGTGAGGAGAGAGGCATGTGTGTAAAGTAATACTTTCTTTAAACTTAAGTGTATTATGCTAGAGTTGGTGTAGATAGAGATGGTAGCGAAGTGAAAAGTATGATTGATTTTGTGTTGGTGAAGGAGTGTTGAAGTATGTGTTGGATGTTAAATGAGTGAGGGGATTAGAATGAGATTATCGGATCATATGTTCTACGTAAAATTAGGTTAGTGAGGGCTTGGATGGAGAGTAAGGTGATAAAGAAGGAAGTGGGTAGAATTAAGAGAGGTTAAGTGAACAAGGTAATAAGGATAAGTATCTAAGAGCGCTCGCAAGTAAATCAGTTGAATGTTATTAACAAGTTGAAACTGAACAAATCTGGGAGCAATTGAAGGATGAAATTGTTAGCAGTGCATAGGAAGTATGTGAATGTGCTGAAGTAAGAATGTTAACAGTGAGTGGTGGAATGAAGTGGTTATGCAAGCGGTAAAAGTAAAAAAAAAAAAAAATAAAAGCATGGTTGAATGTACAAAAGGCCAATGATGAAGTTTCAAAAGATAGATGTTTGGAATTATATACGGAGGAAAAGAATGCTAAAAGGCTCATACATTGGAGAAAAGAAGAGGTAAATTAACAGCTTAGGAGGATGAATGGGGACTTACAAGGGAATAGAAAGATCTTCTGGAAGGAAGCGTGAAAAGTTAAGAATGAGAATAAGGGGAACCTTCTTAGAATAATAAATAGGGATGGTGCTTTGGTAACTGATGAGTCAAAGGAGATTTTACTCTCCATCAGTGGGATTCGAACCTGGACTCCGCGTCACTGAGTTAACAGTGACCGGGCGCTCTAACCACTAGACCATCCACGTTCCCAAAAAAGAACGCTCAAGCGTAGTTTTTAAAGCACCCGGTTTTCTCATCCTATTTTAAATGAATGAGTCACAGGAGATTTTACTCTCCATCAGCGGGATTCTAACATTGGACACTGCGTCGCAGTGTTAGCAATAACCAGACGCTCTAACCACTAGGCCATCCACGTCCCAAAAAAAAAATGCTTCAAGATCTATAATATTGGCAGTAATGAAGAGATGAGAGAGAATGTATGTGGGTTTTATGGTTCAAGAAGGAATAGGTATGTTGGTAATGGGTAGAGTGAGAAAGTTGAAGAATGGTAAATCTGCAGGTATAGATGAAATTACTGGTGAAATGATCAAGAACGGAGGCGAGAAGGTGATTGATTAGATTTGGAAGTTGTGTAATAAAGAGTTTATGGAGGGTATAGTTCCGAGGGATTGGAGGAGATCAGTAATAATACTCGTATAAAGGGTAAGGGAGATGAGGGGAACTGTAAAAATTATAGGGGAATTAGTTTGAGTGTTGTTGGAAAGATATATGCTGGTATTTTGGTCAAAAAGTGCATCGAGTGACTAAAGGGCTGATTGGTGAAGAAAAAGGTGCGTTTAGGAGTGGTAGAGGATGTGTGGATCAAATCTTTATATTGAAACAAATGAGGGAGAAAAAGAATAAATTGTATTTAAGTTTTATGGATTTGCAACAGGCGTATGATGGGATTAATAGGGAAGCTCTATTGCAGGTGTAAATGATATATGGTGTTGGTGGTAGGCTTCTGAATGTTATCAAAAGTCTGTATGACGATAGTGAAGCATGTATAAGAATAAATGGTGTCAAAAGTGACTGGTTTAATATTAATAGCAGAGTGAGGCAGGGATATTATGTCTCCTTGGTTATTTAATTTGTATTTGGATGGGGTTATGAAAGAATTAGAGGTGGGGGTGGCAGGAAATGGAATAAAAGGTAAACATCTAAACAACAATGTGTACAGATGGACAATCTTAGGTAGTTGTGTGGTGTGAAGAAAGGGGTAAATGAGAGAATAAATGAAAGTATGTGAGATATTTTGGTTATGTGGGAAAAGATGGATGATAGTCGGTTGATTAAGGGGCTATATAGTAGTGAGTGTGCTAGGAATCGACAGGCTGGGAGACTGAAGATAAAGTGGATTGAATCAGTAAAGGAATTGCCTGGAGGAGAGAAATGTGAGTTTGGCAGAGGTGAGAAGAATGGTGCATAATAGGGCTGAATGGCATCTCGTCAATGTGGGGTTCATCCCCTAGCCCAGGTAGGCCACAACCTTACCCTTCGCAAAACCCAGCCATTCACTCCCTATTATGCACCTTTCTTCTCCCCTCTGCCAAACTCACATTTCCCTCCTTCAGGCATTCCTTTACTGACTTAATGGACTTTTTCTTCAGTTGATTCCCAGCACACTCACCACTATACATTCGTTTAGCCAACTAACTATCATCCTTCCTTTCCACATTACCAAACCATCCCAATGTACTTTCATTTTCTCAAATTTACCCCTTCTTCACACTGCATAACTTTCTAATTCGCTCATTCCTCATTTTATCAATTCTTCTCACACCTAACACGCCCCTAATATTGCCCATCTGAACCGTACTGGTTTTGAGAACAATCTCAATACTACATTAACACAGGTAACAACATACCCTCATAGTAAGACCTAAGCGCATTCAGGGCGCTCGATTGGATTAAATTTATAAATCAGCGTGATATTAAGATTCATTCTGTTGATTCCCATCCTTGATCATTCCACCAAATTTCTTATTTTGTAGCCTCCAACAGGTTGAATCTAAAATAAAAACTCACTTCCAAATTAATTGAAAATGTGCATGTATATGGCGCTATAACTCTTATCAACATGCTGTATGGTTGTTTTTTAGATTGTCAGTGTGGGGTCCGAAACCCCCTCAAAAAATGTTGGCACTTAAAAAAAAAAACACTTGTAACAAAAAAAAAACCCATGTATATTTTTAACATTGTATATATATATATATATATATATATATATATATATATATATATATATATATATATATATATATATATATATATACCTATATATATATATATATATATATATATTATATGTATATATTATCAATCATTTCGTATGTGCTAGAAGTGACGTCACGCGTCGCTCTGGCATGTATAATTTTCTAGCATGGCATATCCTACATCATAGAATATACCAGAGTCAGGTGTCTAACCCTATGTTTTAAGGTATAGGGAGTTGATTGCCATGGTTTATAACGGCATTGTGGCACACCTACCATGGTTTAGTACCCCGCCCCCCTTTTCTAATGCCTCTAGCATGGTATATCGTATGTCACGGAATATACCCAATATAGGTATCGATCAGTATATAATCGATACTGCTGAATTGATTCCCATGGTTTATGATGGAATCTAATCACTTACCATGGTTTAGTATTAGATAGCACCCCTACCCCCCTTTTCTAATGCACCTATGTAACTTTTTTATTTCTGGAGCTACAGAGCCGAGCTTGGTGTTGGCTAGTATGTTTTGAGGTATGCAGAGTCGATTCCCGCTATTGCCGAGTAGGTCGTTTCAACCTTTGAGGTTACGTGGCCGGCTAGCCCTTCATCATATTCAAGGAAGGGGTGTAGGGGGATTTAAACCTATTCAATGAGGGGGTATAAGATGCAAATCTATTCAAGGAGTTTAGGGAGGGAGGGGGTTATTCAGTACAGCAAATTTCCTGATACAACACACCAGTTACATCATCACAAAATCAGAACACAATTTAAGGTAAATAAAAAAATTTTATTTTTGTTAATTTCATATTAAATTTTACTTCTTTTTTTTTACTATTTTTAATAATATTTTCATTTATATGTTTAAAAATGATGTAACTGACAATATGATAACATATTGTCACTCTAGGAGGTGTTTTGGTAGTGTTTTTTTTTTTTTGGTTTTCATTGTTTGCAGTTGGGGGGGGGGGGGTTGTCTAAATAATTATAAAAGTATTAAAGCAAACAAAAATTTCCTGATATATAGCCTGGGCGTAACACATTATAAGAAATTATTTAAAAGTGATATAAAATATTTTAATAATTATAGTAAAAAAAAAAATTTTTTTTTTTTAAAATAAATATATATATATATATATATATATATATATATATATATATATATATATATATATATATATATATATATATATATATATATATATATACTTATAAATTTGAAAAACTCCATTTGATCTAAACATTTTCTGAAAAAATTTCTGTTCAGAAAAGTTAAAGTTAGGTGGGTTTTTTAAGAAGAATTGTTTAGTGGCAAACTGGCATAATTCAAAGCTTGCACTAAAGAGACCCTATTAAACTTAACTTTCTGAACTTTGAAATTTTTTTCCAGAAAATATTTAGATCAAATACTAATTTATATATATATATATATATATATAATATATATATATATATATATATATATATATATATATATATATATATATATATATATATATATATATATAAATATATATATATATATATATATAAGCAAATATTGATTCATGTGTATAGATATAATGAAGTAATCAATTAACATATCATATAATGGAACCCAACAAATATCGAAAATGAACTCTAAAAAAATTAGTGCTGCCGAAAAGTAAAATTTTACCTATATATATATATATATATATATATATATATATATATATATATATATATATATATATACTACTATATATATATATATATATATATATATATATATATATATATATAGGCATAATTATAGAACGTGATCAGTTGAAATTTCTTGTCTTGCGTAAATTATGAGTCTCACTATAGGGTTGACACACACTGGTGAGCAAGTAGATGACTATATATATATATATATATATATATATATATATATATATATATATATATACTATATATATATATATATATATATATATATATATATATATATATATACTTTCTATATATATATATATATATACTGCTCTATATATATAGGCATGATACTGTACTGTGACTTTCTGAAAAAAATTTCTAAGTTCAGAAGAGTTAGAGGTTTAGTTTTTAAGAAAATTGTTTAGTGGGAAGCTTCTGGCATAATTCCAGAAGCTTTGCAAAACTTTGTAAACTTAACTCTTTCTGAACCAAAAATTTTGAACAAAATTTTTCAGAAAAGTCACAGTACAGTATCTACAAATAATTTTCTATATATATACTATATATATATATATATATATATATATCTTCTATATATATATATATATATATATATATATATATATATATATATATCTTTAATAACATATATATATATATATATATATATATATATATATATATAGTCATTTGATTTAAAACCCAACGAACATCCTAGAGTAGACTGCATAGATATCAGTAGTCAGGGTCACTCAGCCTCTAGGTGGATGATGGGAGGGGACTTCATCCCCCTCTGCTCAATTCCCCAAATGGAAGTTTCCTGAATTTTCAGGGGGCTTGGCTGATGGGAGAACAGAGGGGATGAAGAGTCCCCCCATTCATCTTACCCTAGAGGCTGAACGACTACTGACCTATGCTACTGCCTCTAGGGTGTTCGATGAATTTTAAATCGTAAATATTCCCCCTACAAATGAGTGAGTCAACCTACTGCATGCTACATTTGGTAGACTTTATATAGTGGCTCATGTGGGTTGAAAGTCACATACTTGCAAAAATTTTCTACTACTGGTCACAAACTTAAATTTATTATATATATATATATATATATATATATATATATATATATATATATATATATATATATATATATATAATATATATAATATATATGCCAGCGTCCCGAAAGCAACATGCATGTAACTAAAAAACTATAACTAGCTACAGGAAAATAAATAACATTTTTTGATTTCAGCAAGCAACAATTTCATTGAATAACAAAAAAAAATATATTTTATTCTAATATTAACACCTTAAGTATTATTGTCATCTTAGGGTCTGTGGTGTACACTCTGGTAAACTTTACATTTCACAGTGATGTGAGAGAAGAAAGAGTTACCAATATTTTTATTATGCTCTGGAAAATGTTGATTCTTTTTTATTTTCTTTTAGGGGTTTGAATGATGGATCAGACAAAGGGGAACAAAATTTGGCATCCACCAGTAGGCAGAAACCTAAACTCTATCCATCTTTGTGGTTTACCCTTAGGGTATCTTTGAAAAAAATTCAATATTTGGCAACTTTGCGCGCTCCCTCTGACTACTCAAAAATGATCATCTAGTTTTCTAACATTTTAACAATTTTAAATGTTTCAAAAGCGTTTTTTTTTTTAATTTCATCAATAAAAATGTCTCCTGATTAATAAAATGTTGTTTGACCCTCCTGTAGCTATTATAATAGTTACATACATGTTGCTTGGGACACTGACCATATATATATTTACAGCACCAAAAAAAAACTATAGTCCATTTGATATTTTATGGGAATGAAAAACATACGATTTTAAAAATAAATTGATTTGTAATAAATATAACATTCACAAAACTCACTTCAGTATCCTTAGAAAGTTTAGTCGCTGGAGGTGTTTAGTGTACGTCTGAGTGTAAAATTCAAATTAATGTGATATACTTGATATGTCAAAAGAAAACGATGGGTTGCTAAACTTTCTTACTAACATTTAAACTCAATTTTGCAAGAGATGTGAAATGTTTAAAGAATATTCAGTAGTAATAGTTGGGGAAAAATTTACATTGGTCAGCATCCCAAAGCAACATGCATGTAACTAAAAAACTATAACAGCTAGAGGAAAATAAAATTTTATTAATCAGTAGACATTTTTATCGATGAAATTAAAAACAAAAATGTTTTTGAAAAATTTAAAATTGTTAAAAATGTTGGAAAACTATGATAATTAATGTTTTTAAGAAGTACGAAGGAGCTCTAGCACTCCGAGGGAGCGTCAAAGTTACTTAAATGTTGATTTTTTTTAACTAAACGATACCCCAAGGGTAAACCACAAAGATGGACAGTCAGAGTTTCTTAGCCTACCTGGGGATGACAAGGGGGGGGTGTGAAACTTTGTTCCCCCCTCTGTCCCACCATCAGCTCAAACCCCCTAAATATAAAAAAAAATTAACATTTTCTCCAGAGCATAAAAAAATATTTGGCAACTCTTGCTCTCTTACTACTGCAGAAATGAAAGCTTACTCAGAGCGTACGCTGCCAGACCTAAGATGATACTAATATTTAAGGTATTATTATTAAATATTAGAATAATATTTCTTTTTTTTTTAAGTTTCATCCATGAAATTTCTTGCTGAAATAAAAAATGTTATTTATTTTCCTGTAGCGTTTATAGTTTTTTAGTTACACACATGTTGCTTTCTGAAAGCTGGCCTTTACATTTTACTGTAATGCCCATAGTCTGTAAAGATTAGGGCTAGTTTTACAGCACAGTGGATCAGTAAAGGTTAGGGCTAGTTTTATAGCACAGTGGATCAGTAAAGGTTAGGGCTAGTGTTTTACAGCACAGTGAATCAATAAAGGTTAGGGCTACTTGCCATCTACCAGTTAGGTTACTTAGAAGTAGCTGTAAGCTTTATATATATATATATATATATATATATATATATATATATATATATATATATATATATATATAATATATATATATATATATATATATATATATATATATATATATATATATACTATATATATATACCTATATATATATATAGCATATATATATATAACTATATATATATATATATTAGTGATGGGACAATTATGAAATTTTGCCTATGACGATGACGATTATTTTATTTGAAAAAATATATTTGAAATTTTTTTCCTCTCTCTCTCTCTCTCTCTCTATATATATATATATATATATATATATATATATATATATATATATATATATATATATATATATATATAAGGCTATGCTTGGGAAGTCAGAGTTCATTATCTAAATTATTTAAGCGCTATCAAAATTTTGATTTCTTAAATCTCTTAATAATATGTAATAATTATAATAATAATTAATAATAATAATAATATTTATAATAATAATAATAAATATGAAAGTATTTATTAATGGAAATGAGGAGACATTTGTGGTCCATTAGCGATTTCTTGAGGTCAGTGTTTGTTATAATAATAAATCAGATCAGGACAGCACATTATTTCTTAGGTTTCAAGTTTGCAGATGATAGCAAATTGGCTACCTCAGTTAGGAATAATGATGGATGAATAAATATTTAAAAGATAAGGAAGGAGCTGTAATCATTGATGGGACTAGCAAGTTCATTCCATCTTCAACAATCTTCTCTCACTACATGTCAGTTGATCATTGCTTTGTTCTCTGTCCATTCCATTGAGACAGGTGTGCACATGAGAATTGGAAAAATTCTCATTTTCAATCCTCTCGCCCATTTTCATTCAGCTGGAATGTTTAACTGGGATCTCTTAATGACAGCGGGCTTTCTATCAAGCAGTGAAATAACTTCCTTGGTTCTCCCTACTGACAAATGCTTGGCCTCTTGCCAAAAACATCTCCTACAACTTCTGTAAATCTCCCTTTCCTCTGATGGTTGTTGTTAATTCTCAACTGAAAAGGCCAATCTCTTCAGCCTCCTATTTTTCACTAACTCCTCCTTCTCCTCTCAGGTGTCCTGTCTTTGCTGAAATTACATTTGATGGGTGCATAGGCCTGAAATCTATGAAAGGATAGGAAGGCGGGTGAAGCCAGGGGTGCATCCTCCCAAGTTTGAGATAGTGTGCTTCATGCTTAATCCCACCCTCGTTCAATATGCTCTCTATATACCATTACTAGCACTTTCTCTCAGTGTTGGGGCTCGCACATGTCAACCTATTCCAAGAAAAAGGGAGCGCTCTGATCCTTTAACTATCGGAGCTATAGCTCTCACTTGTATTCTATCTAAGATCTTTGAAATCCATCACTTCTTATATTATCTGGAAACTCATTCCCTTCTTTCCGATATCCAGACGGCTTTCAGCGCTTGAGGTTCTTCTGGCGATATACTCTCTAACCGATTTATTGTTTTCAGCTCTTAGGAACTCTGGGGAGACTTGCGTGGTGGCTTGACATATCAAAGCATTTGACCTGACCGAGTAGGGCACGCGTCACTGCTCTCTAAGCTCCTCTCCTTTGGTTCCTCTTTCTCTTTGCTTAATTATATCTGCTTTCTCAAATCTCTAACCTGGCTGTTGTTGAGTGGGGCGACTTTTTCTTTCTCATCAACTAGTGAATTGTTCCTCAGGGTTCATGCCTCTTCTACTTTATTCCTACTTTCATTAATGATCTTCACCTGCACATCTAACTCTATCCACTTTACAATCTCGCCTTCATTCTTCATCATTTCAGTTCTTCTCCCTCTTTTACTACAGAATTGCCTCATACTTAATCTTTCAGTTCTATTAATATTGATCTAGATAGAATTCCGGTTGGTCGTCTCAACCTTTGAAATTCAATTCTTTACCCAACTTCTGCAAATCTCCTTCTCTAAGCACATTCTAACTTTCCTATCTCTTCGACGGTTCTCTCGTCTCTCCTGTTGACCCAATATAAACATCCTTGGCTTAACATAAAAAAAAATGTCTTGGGAAACCTCACATCACAAGTTGCTAGGTTGGCCTCAAAGAAACTGGGAGCTCTGTTTGGATGTGGACTTTTTTCTCTTATAAAGTTGCTCAGCTATACAGGGTGTATCCATATGTAGTGAGTACAATTCTCTATCTAGGGGGGCTCTGGTTTCTGGCTTTTGAATAGGGTCGAGTCAAAGGCCAAAAGGCTTATAAAATGTTCTGTTGGTGCTTTATCTATTCTATGGCACCCCAGTGGTAGCGAAGGCTCAGAGGGACACTTATCATTTAGTACCACCACCTTTCTGACGCCCTCACTTAGCACAGGGTGCTGCCTCTGGGTTGATGTATGTTGACAATACAGGTAACTCCAAGCTAGTTGGCTGTGGTGCTTCCTTCTTTCCCTGCCACCTCTGTTCTGTAGAATTCTCTTCCATCTTCTGTATGTCATGCTGAATTTAATCTCCTCACTATAAAGCCTGTGTCTGTGTTCATCTGCGTAATTTGAGAGGGTGAACTTTTGAGGGTACTACACCCCCTCCTTGAATAGAGACTCTGACTAGTGGTGGTGGCTGTAAAAAATCATGGGGTGGGCAGATATGTGGCAAATAAACTAAATCCCTATCACCCCATCCAAAACATCATTCAGATTATCAGATTATCTTTCAATACTACCCTCAGATGAGCTATAATATTTGCTTAATATACATACTTTAATATACCAAACTAATTACTTCTTAGAATTCTACTTCTCCACACAAAATCTACCATAGCTATACAAGTCACTCATCAAATTGCAACTCCTTCTCTCCTCTCATTCCTTTCACACAACACAAACACATTTCACACCACCACTTGTTTTTCTGTTTCTTCCATCTTTGTTTCATGCAGCCAACAATCAAATTTTACCTCTAAATGTCATCAAATCTCTCCTCTGCTCCTCAACATTTATTCCTTTGATATACCATGTATCCATATGTTTACTTTGTTTCGCGAAAGATGGGAAACCCACTTATGCGATCAGGCCTTCTCTGATCCATGCATTAGCATATTCCTGGCAAAAAGATAAGTGGTAGTGGGCATGCCTTCCACCATCATTATTTTCTCAAACCATAGGACATACAATCTCAGCAATTTTCCCAGACACATAGGGATAAAAGGATAGGAATGTCTGTAGATGTTGTCTAAGAAGAAAGGATGTGGATATAAATGTCTTATACAGAAGTATGGATAAAAGATGGGTGTCTAAGATGTTGTCTGGAGGATGAGTGTGGATATGAGCGCAAGAACAGAAAGGCGAACTATTAGGCACTGGAATGTCATACATACCAAATCCAAAATGGGTATATATATATATATATATGCTCTATATATATATATATATATATATATATATATATATATATTATTATTTTATTATCCAAAATTCTTAATATTTGTTCAATTGGCAAAATATATCGGCAGAAATTGCTCAATGACGATTAAATAAAATATGCTGATGAAGCAATTAATCGTCCCAGTCCATCACTAATATATATATATATATATATATATATATATATATATATATATATATATATATATATATATATATATATATATATATATGCTCTCACCATAGCTTCGAAAGTTGCATTGTACATCGAGCACGCAACAAAAGTGGACTTTGAAAATTTCAGTGCTGCAGAAAAGTCAAACTTTACCATATATTCAATACATAGAACCATGACTAAACAACAATATATATATATATATATATATATATATATATATATATATATATATATATATATATATATATATATATATATATATATATATATATATATATATATATAGTAATTGTATAGGACAGGACTCCCATATTTTCTGAAAAAAATTCTAATGAATAATATATTGATATATATATATATATATATAATAATAGCATAATATATAATATAATAACCTATAATAGTAATATATCCACCTATATATATACATATTGATGACTTTTTTTTGGACTGAATTTTTTCAGAAAATATTGGAGACCTGTGCTATACCTTTACCATATATACCTATATATATATATATATATATATATATATATATATATATATACTATACTCTATATATATATATATATATATATATATATATATATATATAGAACAATGACTAGACTAGGCATGATGAAATTGCTTGAACTATGATCCAGTAAATAAAATATCTGAAAACATTGATCCTGGATTGCTAATATAAAGTTAAAGTAATTTCCCCAGCACTCATGGGTCAAAAGGTAATAAATGCTTGTGTGCCATGTATTCAAATATATGGCATAGGAAGTTACATATCTATCAAAATATCATCAATTGGGTATCATAGTTTATTTTGAGTAAGCCAAATAGGTGGGGTTATTTATATGAGCATGTTTGGTTAAAGGGTTGACTGGGACAGTCTTGATAGGCCCATGTGGCTTCTTACTCTATATTTCTAATGTTTATGCATAGTACAACAGTGTTCATTAGACGTAGTCACGCTTGTCAAAGTTAGTACAGATTTCAAGAATTTATATTTGATTTTTTAAATATGATACTGTAATAATTTTAATTTGCTTTTCCAACTTTTTTTTTCATGTAAAATATTTTTTCGAATTTCTAGAATTAATCGGGCATAAATGCCAGTTAACCGCTGTAATGTAAACTTTATCCAAAAGAAATATTATTATATATATATATATATATATATATATATATATATATATATATATATATATACTATATATATATCTATATATATATATATATATATATATATATATATATATATATATTACAAAATTTCAAATCGAAAGCCCGGTCTTTTTTAACGCGGGATATCAGAGCTACCAACTTAAAT
>JABUQX010073224.1:5000-34221 GCA_015478945.1 Trachelipus rathkii
CAAGATGTGTTAAAAACTCTAATAGGATTATATTATATTATAGTGATCATGTAAGTGCTATATCACCGTCTTGTTAATATAAATACTTATGTTTTTCAAGTATATATATATCTATCTATATTATACCTTATATATAATAATATAACTTATTATATTATATATATTAATAATATATATATTAATTATTTATAATATATTTTAAAATTACTATAAATAATATAATAGGTATATATATATAATATATATATATACTCAATTTATGTATTATATATATATAAAATTATAAATAGTATTATATAAATTAATATAGCTAATATATGTATATATAAATATATATATAGACTAGAAGTATAAAATGTTATATATTATAATATATAATATAGATATATTATATATATATATATAATATATATTATTATTTAAGCTCAAGTATAGAAAAAGTTATTATAATATATAGTACTATATAAGTATAATATATATATATATTAGTATATATTATTATTATAAATAACATAAAAAGTATATGTAATTAACCTTAATAATACCCCTACTCTTAATATATAATATTATATAATTATAATATATAGTATATATATTATATACTATAAGTGTTTAATATAATTATATAGGTTATCCATATACATCCTACTATATATATATTATAGATATTTAATTATTATGCTACTATGATTTAATATTATTATTATGTATATCATTATATTTATTAATATATAATATATTAGTTAAGAGAGTTTTAAAAAGAACAACGGAATATTATTAAATGTTTTTGATCTTCTTAAATAATGTGCCAAATATTCAAATTTAACCAAAGACATAGCTCAATAGTAAATTTTGAAAATTCGTTTATAATCTTACTGTGAGATACCCTCACAAAAAATTCTATTATCTCCGTAATAGAGCTCTTAGGATAGTTACTAAAGTACTTAGTATTAAACCATTACTACTAGACCACAATATAACATAGACAGTGTTCAAAACCTAGTAGTTTCCAAGTATAGAACAGGATAATATCTAATTTCTACATAAAAAATAAAAAGTGACAAATGGATCCTCATTAATTATTTCAAATAAATAGAGATAAAGCCTCTCCATAGTAATACACATACTAATAAGATTTAGGATTACAATAATATCGAGTTATAAGGTTCATAAAACAAAACATAAAAAAGGTCATAATTTACTACACTGGGAGACGAAAGAAACAACTTGAAAATTAGAATATCAATTTATTATTAGACTCAGAAAACTATATAGCAACAGGACTAAATAATAAAAATAAGTAAAAAATAAACACGTATAATAATCAAGCTTTTACAAATTATTCAACAAGAAAAAATTTTTTTTTTTGTCACATGAGCTATTTTAAGATGACTATTCTTAATAATTAAATACAATTCAATGATACTGATTACTCACAGGATAAAAATCGACTTCCCAAAACTGATATTATATTGATAACCTAACGTACCAAATCATTAGTGAATGTGACATGGAAATATGTTTTAATAAATAATGCACAAGCCTCACAAAGTATAAAACCCAAAAAAGCCCTCTTATTCAAATTTTAATATACAGTAAGATCTATAATAAAAATGTATTATAAAAAAAAACTGGTGTATTATAATATATTATATAAATATATTTAGTATATATATATTATAAATCTTAAATAAACTATAAATTAATAATATATATATAAAGTTATACGCAGTAGCCTTACAAATCATTTTAATACCCTTATATATTATAATAGTTATGCTATATATATATATATAATTAATATATATATATTAATATATATATATATATATATATATATATATATTATATATATATAAATATATATATTATATATATTATATAATATTTATTATATAATATATATATTATATATAGCTATAGTGAGTAATAATTATATCAATAATATCAATCACTATCATATTTTTTGAAACCTTCACAAGAATTTATAAACTTGTATTATTAAATAGATAACTATGATATATATTTAAGCATATTATATAGTTAATTATATATATAATATAAAATATATTTATATATATAATATCTAATATTAATATTATATATATATTTACCTTTTTTTAATTTTGAAAAATATGAAGATTTATCATACCAATGACATGTCACTCTCAACAACAAACTTGGAATTTATTAATGAAAATTTTAGATTTTTAAAAAATCTAGTTTGCACAAAAAATTTCATACTATTTTTTCTTCTTCATTGCTCGTTATTGCCACCTCTTTTAGCTCATAGAAGTACCGATCAGATAGTTTGGGGCCCTCTGTATGTCGATGTAACTTCTTCTGTTGATATATAGATGCACGGTGTACTCAATTTATTAGACACCAATGATGTTCTCTCTCGAATCTCTTTCACTCTAATTCGTGCACTTAACAGCGCAAAGTTAGTGGCGAGAAGAAGATCAAATAGGGAAATGCAGGAAGTGATATTTAGTGGAGTTCAGACATCCAAGCTTTCGATATCTTGTTCCAAGAGTTTATATGCATCTCACCAACTCTTCATAATTTTCAGCTTTCTTGCTTACCTAGAAATCTCGAAACACTTGAGTATGTTAAAATGCCATCCAGAAGATAGTCTCAAGCATACGCTTTTCTTCCGCAAAAGCGTTCAATTCCTATTTTTATTCACAATGGGGTATTAGTTCTAACTTCTGTATGTAATTTTTTGTCTTCACTTAAATCAGGTGTGGAATCTCGAGCTTCTGAGATATGTAAAGCTGCATTCCAGTTCTTTATTCATCCCTTGTCACAAAGTTTTTTCATAAGCCTAAGATTGTGATATTGTAACGAGAATCGGAGGCAGCAATATCTATTCTTGAGTCTAACTGAAGGTACTTCGCATAGTTAACATTTTCAAGGATTTGACGATTTAGAACGTTAAGTTACTTCTGCATTTTGCCACTCCTTTCTAGATATTGCTGCTTGTCTTTGTTGTTGCTACTTTTTCTGACAGGGCCAAACGGAAATAGTTCTTTTATTTAGACATAACCATACAATTTTCACAAGTCTCCACAAGAGTTTTCACAATTGATATAGAATGATGTATCACGTTTAATGCATTAATTTAAAAACTGGACTATACTGTTCATATGTTTCCTTCACTATCTACTGAGTATGCAGCTGGAATAAGAGGTCGTTGTCGCATTACCACTCTTAGTGACAGCGATCGCGTTACTGCTTTTCAAGACTTTTCTCTTGGAGTAGTCATATAAAATAAGCTCACTCCATTTGCTCTTGATGCTTGAAAACAAAAGTTAACCAGCTCATACAAATCCGTCATATGTTTGTACAACGCATTTATCGATATCTCGTTTTTTTTGTCATGGTGAAGTATTTTTGGAAATCTTTCATTCTTCCTCTAGGATGCTCTCATTTGTTTGTCATAAGTATCTTCTTCTCAGCTGCTTGCAGCTAGATTCCAAAGAGTCTCACCTTATCCTTTTGTGTCTTGAAATCTAAATCTTCTTTCCTTCTAGATTGTTGTCGTATCCCTTTTGTTCTGATTAAGAATCGATGGGGTTGTCCTCTCATTAATGGAAACGAAGCGGTTCAAAATATGATAGATTAGATTAATGGCATTTAATTCCTCAACCCATTATTCACTCATATATAGAATATTTGAATTCTCCAAGTCTCCATTGATCATAGAGCTTAGACACCGGAAGTCAAGGTTCAAATTTAGTACTGGACTTAATTGCAGGATGTGAGTGAGTGAGAGAGATAATAATACTATAATTTATGATTTTTGTATTTACTTTGAAAAAATTAAATTGATATCCTATTAGTCAGATGGCAAATAAGCCTCTCTTCTAAGTTGTAGCTAGATAGGTGATTGCGCCAAAACCATAGGTAGTAAGCTAATGTAGACATTACTTCACGTCATAATTTTTTACATCATTAAACCTAATTAATAATTGTAAGATTGTAACATAGTTAGTAACATAGAAGTATTATTGGGGAGCAACAGCTTTCTTTTAGTACTGTCCTCAAATGATTACAATCCAACAAAACGAGTTTAACGTATATAAACAACTGGTAATTCTTAACCTAGTAAATTTTGTTAAAGTTACCGCCTTTTACACTTATATTTTACACCTTGCACATCACCATTATATAAAAAAAAAAAAAACGCAAATCATTTGCTTCAAGCACAGCTTATTGTTACGAACGTCGCTTTTCGAGTTCAGACCCAAATTAAGCACAAAATTTCAACGCATTGATTTTATTTTTAATAAAAGATACCAGTATTCATAAACCAAAACACTTTCATGTCTTCCAAAATTTAAAAGACCATTAATCCCTCTAAATAAATACACGCAACCCATTTGAGGTTTCGTATAGAGCTATCATATAGTTTCCTCCACACCTTTCAGCATAGACCAAATTGATATTTTTAAAACCTTGTAAAGATTTTTAATATATTATAACTAATTCCCTTACAGTTGTTTATACTATCTGTATATACTTATATCTATTAATATTATATATATTATATATATATATATATATAGGAGATTTAAGAAAGATAATAACCAAACATGGAAAATTAATATTATAGTTAATATTAATTATATTTAATTAATAAATTAAATTTTACTATAGTATATTTATTCATGGAGCATTTCATGCCTATGTGGATGTTGACTAGATCGTCAATAGATTAGAACAATGGTACGAAGTGTGTTTAACATTTCATAAATAGAATCAAATTCATTTTTAATGGAAAATACTCAGAAGGAGATTAGTTTCAAGAACCCGAATCCTTCACATTTTATTATCCTGAGGTTTAATATAACGTTCTGTTAAGTTAATCGAGTTCAAATCAAAGATTAGACTTTCCACTACTACACTTTTGGTGAGGTATTTACGTCTTCTTTTATATTTATCTTTCAATATTCAAACCAGTATTTATAACCATCCTCTCTCAAATTAAAAATTTAAGCTCTTACATAAATATAAATTTTTACTTAAAATTTTTATAATGTGTGAAAATAAGTAGGTCAAATAAAAATTTAATTGTAAATAGATTAAAAATTCAAAATATATTGAATAACTAAAAAGTATCAAATGACATAAATTAATATTAAAAATAAATACATGTTATTAAGAAAATACATATGATTAGATGATAAAATTCTCAACTTTTTTAAAGATATAACAGGACTTAATGGAAATAACACTTAAAAATGGAAATAATCTTAGTACTAGATAAATACTATGAATTAATATATAATTATACCTAAAATGTATTCAAATGTGTGATAATAATAATTATAAGGAAAACTTATTCAAAACCCAAATACTTCAAACTAAAATTACCAGAACTTACGTGTATTAAACCTTCAAAGTAAAACTAAAACCCAAATATACTTAAAAAACTTAAGCAGAGGAACTTAGAAGCTAAAAAAAAAACCTAACCAACAAAACTATGAAGTGCACAAAAACTTAAAAGAAAGAGGCTCAAGTAAAAATTCCATGAAAATTTAACGCGCTATATATTAATAAATAAATATATAAAATATAATCTTTAAAAATATAATTAAATACGTTATAAACATTGTAACGCGACAAAAACTCTAAGAAAAAATCTGTGAATTACAAACCATTAAAATATGATATTAAAATGAAATTAAGTGAATAGTGACAGGAGACCGCATTGTTGTGTAGATCTAATAAGAGTCGCTTCTAGTTATAGCCGATGTTCAATGGAATTCAGATTCTTTCTTTCGAAGTTTTTAGGCCTTTTCTAAAAAGCTTTCTAATAATTCTAGGTCTATTAGCATTTCTGTGCGCCATGATTTCTAGAGTGAAATCTCGTATCTCACTTATTATAATTAGATCAATTATATTCATATTGAATGAAATGAATAAAACACAATCAAACTTAGTGAATCATTATACTCAGTGTAATAGAGTCACCACCTCGCAGAGTTATTACTATTATTAATACTCGCTCAAATACATCTCTTACGGATGATCATTATATAGGTCCGTGTAGCGCACAAATGATAGGAAGCTACAATGACTCTGACAATTGTTCTCCAATAGACTATCCATGAACACAAATAAGCCATACGACCAACAACAACACCAACAACACAAACACCTTGGCAAGATTCTACTCACAATGGTATCCAAAGTTCTACGCGCAGACACTTTACGATTCATAGGGTCAACTAGTAAGCTGGGGATAAGAGTTATCTAATAAATTTTAGCTTCATCACTCTAGTCAAAAACACCGCGTCCTCCTCCAATTTTGATTCGAAAATGCCTATTACTACAAGGGGTTTAAGAATGTAATATATCTTATGTAATTATGGGATTATAATAACTAAGCAAGTTTCAATTCCTTTACTATATCAACTTATAGTCTTTCTCTATGATCTACTATAAATTTAGTTACCAAAATGGGTCTCATGATCCTGCTATTAGCTTCTTATCTGTAGCCATTATCAGGTTTAATAAGATGAATACATAAGGTGCGATTATCGGGAGAGTTGGAAAAATTCTCGTTCTCCAATCACTCTTCGCCAATTTTTTCATTCAGCTAGAAATCGTTGCAAGGGATACTCTTCGACGAGTCTCAAAGTGCATGGTAGGACTTATCTCAGCTATTATTCATTCATATACTGAAAAGTGCAGGCTAAACTTCCTTTTGTATGATTTATCATTATATCACTAACTGATAACATAATAATCTTATCTAGGGCCTCTTTGTCCCTAAAAAATAATTATACATAATATCTATTACTTAGTGACAACTTTGTTATAATAATAATTACTTTACCTTATACTTTACATCCTCTCATTAAATATGGTTTCTGTTGTTAACTTCTCAACTTTAGAATATAAAGTAGCCAATCCTCTTCGGCCTCTATTTATCCACTTAACTCAACCCTAGACGATTCTGGGATTTCTCTCATCTTTACCTCCTCCTTCTCCTCTTCAGAGTGTTCCTTATATCTTGCCTGTGATTACAATTGATCGGGTGCATAGGCCCTGAAATCTATAATGTAATAATAGTAAAGGATAGGAAGTTCAGGTATGTGGCCCTAGGAAGGGCATATTAGGGCCTCCTCAAAGTTTATTATATTGATATATATAATTAATATTATATATATATATATATATATAATTCATAGGAGTGTGCTTCCATAGGTATCCAGGGCCGCCTCGCGGGATTTCAACTAACTCTTAATTGCTTAGCCTCTGCTATGTTCTCAATACTAAGCAACTTTCCCTCGGAGTGATGGAAGCTCGCACATGTCCAAACTATTCCGAATAAAGGAAAGCCCTCTGATCCTTCTCTAACTATCGTTGCGGCGCTAATAGCTTGCGCTCAGCCGGTTTGGCGGTATTCTTCTGAAGATCTTTGAAACCCTGTTCGCTCCCAACTCTCCACTTCTGGATAAATATGTTGCGCCTAGCGGTTTATCTGGGAAACTCATTTCCTTCTTTCCGATAGCCAGTACGGCTTTCAGCGCGCTCAGAGTCTCTTCTGGCGATATACTTTACCTATCTAACCGATTTTATGGTTTTCAGCTCTTAGAACTACGGGGAGACTTGCGTGGTTGGCGGGCTGGACATTTCCAAAGCATTTGACCGAGCGCACGCGTTAGCTGGCGGACGCCGCGTCACTGCTTCTCCAAGCTTCCCCCTGTCCTGTTGGTTTCCTCTTTTCTCTTTGCTTAATCTTATTGGTCTAGGCTTTCTATCAATCGCTTTCAATGTCGGCTGGTTGGTTGATGGGCGATTTCTTCTTTTTTTGTTAATATAGTTACAATTAGTATTCCTTCAAATCCTAATTTTCTTTAGTTTTATTTTCTGATGTATTTTACTAGTTTTCATTTATGATGTTCTCACCGGTTCACTTATAATTTTATTTAATTCATATTTCAGCTACTCTGAACTTGCATTCCTTCAACCGTGCCAGTTCATTCCGCGTGGGTCTGCTCCCTCTTTTACTGAGGCTCTAGAATTTGCCTCTCGTGCGTTAATCTTTCCGTACGTATTCTATTCTCCCTATCCTGGATAGAGATCGATTAACTATCGGCGATGGGGTCCTCTCACATTGTTGAAATTCAATTTTCTTTAAAAAAATCTCCACACTTCTGCAAATCTCTGCCTTCTCTAAAAGGAGCGCCGCTTCTAACTACTTCCTATTGACGCTCTTGCTCGGACGTCTTTCCTCGTTGTCTTGCCCTTGTTGACAATATAAAACATGGCCTTGGCCTTAACATAAACAAAAAAAATCGGTGTTGTTAAACCTTCACACGCGGCAGCGGCTACGCGGAAAAATTGCGCCTGCTGGGGCCGGCCTCAAAGAAACTGGGAGTTCTGTTTAGACGCGGGAGACTTTTTTCCGCTCTTCTCAGTTGCCTCCAGCTGATATACAAGGCGGGCCCTTACCATGCCCGGCCGCGCCTTATCTGGGAGTTACTGCTGCTCAGTATGCGGGGGGGGGGGATGCTTCTGGTTTCACCTGGCTTTGGATAGGGTTGAGTCAAAGGCCAAAAGGGCTTATAAACTGTTTTTTTATAAACTGTTATCTCTATTCTACAGGCACTCCAGCGGCAAGTGTTCAGGAGGGAAACTTAATCATTTAGCGTATCACCACCTTTACTCGGACGCCCTCGTACAGCACAGGAATGTGTATCTTTGTGATATGGGGTAATTGCAGGCTAGTTTGCTGTGGTGCTTCTTCTTCTTTCCCGCCACCTCTGGTCTGGTAATTCTTCTCCATCTTCTGTAATCTGTACTGAATTTAATTCCCTCACTTTAAAGGCCTGGCACGGAACGCGGCGGGTCCTCACCTGCGGGTGCGCGGACGTCTGTGCTCATCTGCGTAATGTTTGCGCTTCGGGTGGGACTTCCACTAGCGGAGAGAGTTGAACTTAGGAGATTTCATGGTAGCGGTCCAGCGTACATACACGCTCGATCAGCCTCTCCTTGAATAAGGGCTCTGACTTATATTGACAATGTGATGACAAATGAAAAAATAAGAAAAACTGCTTCCTTTAGACCATTAATATTTTAACTCTGTTCTACGATGGTGGTAGGGGTGGGCCAGATTAGTACAAATGAAACTAAACCCTAGCTAACTCACCGTTCCCATCCAAACTACCAATTTCAATTCAGAATGTATCCAGAAATCGGCAATGACTTTCTTTCATTTCCAAAAACTTTTGTTCAAAGAAGAATCATCAATATAGATGGTCTCAAAAGATGACGGACTGGTCAACACAATATGTTCGCAACCACTGTAAATTGGTTTACCTATTAAACACTTAAATTTAACTTTTAGAATTTCTAGCCCTCACGTCACCAACAACATCAAAATCTTTCCATAGCTCATGAACCTTCAAGTTGATCTACCACAAAGCACTCATCAGAATGGTCCGCTAAACTCTAATTTCTAGCTCCCGACCTTCTCATTCCTTTCCGACGATTTACATGCAAACACAAACATCGCATTTCAAACCACACCACGTTCATTTTCACCGTATGTCCTCTCCATCTTATTCTAGTATTTCAAGTTAGTCACAGCTTAGGCAAAAGATCAAATTTGCCCTTCTAAAACATTCCATCACTCTTCTCCTCTTCTCCATCCGAGAAACCTCATTCAGATTATCCCAGAAAATCGCACTCTTCACAATTTACCCTCAGAATGCTAATGCTTGGACCATATGTCGCAACCACACTTACTTTTACCTATTCAAACTAAATTTAACTTTGGCATTATGATTGTTTTTTGCCAAATGTGGGGAATACTCCACACACAAAAATCTTACCATAGCTTCTCTACACAAGTCACTCATCCAGAATTGCAAATCTTTCTACCCCCTCTCGATTCCCTAATTTAATCTATATCAACTCAACTATCAATTATATAATACAATTAATATAAGTCGATAACTAATATATTATATTTATTTATTTTATGATTCCTATCACCCCAACCGTACATTTATTTATATTATGTATGAGATAGGTTCAAAGTGTATATTATACTAATAAAATAGTTATCGTAAGTTAAGTTAGTGTGTTATATCTTATAGAATAAGTATGGATAGGTATTATATTGTAGTTAGTATTAATATATATAAGTATATGTGTTTAATGATGTGTAGTTGTATATCAAGATTTATAGTGTACTAGTGATAATATAAATGTGATATATGTGGATACAGATTACTATGTCATATATATAGGTATTTGTCTCTAAGATTAGTCTGGAGTGTGGATATGTATAGTATATTGATTAGAGTATTAGTTAATATATATAGTATGTATATTATGTAGTTATTAAAATGTAATACTTAGTAATAAAGTGTAGGGTTGATACTGAAAGATATCCTAGAATCGAAAAAGCGTCGATATATATTCATCACTATAATAACATATTGAGTAATAATATGACGGAGTACGTTAATAAGCTAGCTATTGTGATAATGTCTCAATAATACTAATATTCTCCATAATAATTCAAATAATAATTAATAGGTGTACTCAGTAATTATAAGTGTATAGTTAATATATATATTAATAATAGTATAGTTATATAATAAGATATTAATTAATATTATAATTATATATATATGTATACTATATATAGGATATAATATTTACTTATACATTAATATATTAATAATATATATGTATGTAATAGACTTTTTAGTAATTTTTTTTTACCTTCCTCCAATAGTCTTTGACTATAAGACATATTATGTTTTAATACTTCAAAAATTGTAATTTTACTTTCCATCGAATAAAAAAATTTTGAAGCCAGTGGATTTTTTGACATTTACAATGCCATTCTCTCATTTAATTTAGCAACCTTCTGCAGAATTCTAATTCTGTTATCATTACAGTTCCTTAACTCTAACTGTTTTTAAAAATAGCATCTATTATTACTTATTATTTTATCTCTAAATTTACGTGTAGAATTTATTTAAGTGTTTAAATTGTTTTTTTATTAAGATTATTCTTACGTGAAATTTTAACTATTTGTGAAAGTTAGTCTTGAGGACTTAAAATAAGTGTGTATTATTTGTATACTGAGTTTGTTTCTTTATTCAGGTGTTGTTTGAGTTAAGAAATTCGTAGATAAGTTATAATAAATTTGGGATATATCGTGATTAGATAATTGAATGATATAATATTAGAATGTTGTGTATATTCAACCTATATGTGTAAATATTTGAATGTTAAAAGTATCCATGTTGAGGACAATGCCAATACCAAAGTACGTTAAGACATATTATTTCTATACCGTTTAATATCAACATTATTTATAATATTTTAAAATTTATTGACTGATATTAAAATGATATTAATTTATAAATGGTGTTTAGTATATTTTAAAAATAATAATAATTCTCATAATATTTTTTTTTACATTTCTGACAAAAATTATATTTGCTATTGTGATTTAAACTTAATTAATGCAAGTTAATATGTTAAGATGGCTAATTTATTATTTATTTCTTTTGCTGAGCATAGACGATTAATATTAAAAATTGTTGTTCTTAAAAACTCTTTATTGTCGTAACGTATCTAAAAATCTATTTGCTCTTCGCTCATAAGTATTGACGTTGTGAAATATAAATTATCAATTAATATTCGAACATATGCTCAAAAGTTGCTATTTGTGTTATAAATTTTGGATAGGTTACAACACGTTGATTTTGGTTGTAGAGCTCTCCAAAAATTTTACTATTATTTATTTTTTTCAAACTGAATTTTAGAATTTGTGACAACTATGTATTAATATATATTAATGACATATTTATTATTTAATAATGTTGGGACAATATTAATTTTAATAAAATTATGATTTTAATCGTATCTCTCTCTCATAAATTAAGGATATGATCATTTTGAAGCTTATCTTTACACTGTAATTTATATTTCGTTTTTATTCATATTTTCATGTCTGTATTTTTTCTTAAGATCAATTAAGTATTGCAACTTTTAAAATTTCAGACACATTTTTTTCAATATCAATTAGTTGGTCAAATTTAGGATTATATAAGGCTATAGGGAGAGGTTGTATAGATGGAAGGACGAAGTGGTTGTGCATTATGCATTTGTTCATAATCAGAATAGGGTATCATAGCAACTTTCCTGCTAGATCAACAAATGAATTTAGAATAAAAATTTAAAATCTTGGAGGAGTTGTAAACTAGCCACGTAAGGTTTATTCTTAAATATTGATCATAATTTATGAAATTCACATAAAATTCATTAATTTGATTACTAAATTTTTTACGTTTTATGGTTTAACATGGGTAAATAAAACATTTTTATATTTAAATTTATTATCTCCTCTCATGTTTTCAGATCATTTAAGTTCGTCGCCAAATGTTTAAAGCCATGTTAATTTATAATAAGTAATAACAGGTTCATAGGAATATTTCTACATAGCAGTTTCAATCTGTTATCTGAAGAAAGGATATTTGGGAAATTGAAATTTACATTTGTTACTCTTGCATTTCTGAAAGAATTAAGAATACCATAGGATGCTACGTTTCTTTATAAATATTTAGTTTCTAGATGTTACAGTAGTTGTCAAAAATTGTAATTAACTCATGCATTGTTTTTCATTTTGATTGTGGTTGTTTTTTTTAAATTTTAACGATGATGATAATATAAATTTGTATTTTAAAGGTTGTAAAGTTTAATTAAGAAAGATAGGAAATTAACAATTTGATCTAACATCCCAATTTAATTGAAGTGACAACTCAAAAAGAGGGAAAAGTAGTAAACATAGATAAAAGCATTTTTAGCTATTTTGACAGAAAAACACATCGTCTTAAACTACACCCTACTCCCGGTACCCAGGTACTAGAGAAAATTTTCGGCTTTCATTAACAATTAAATACCTGCATTTTGTATTGTGGCATTCAGATTTCTGCAAATGAATTTGGTTGGCAATATTTCTCATGGAGCATGAGAAAGATAATATAAGTATTACATAAAGACCTTGAGTATTGTTTACTTATCCAACGAAAATCGACAGTTGATATATAAAAAGTACTAATTCCTGATAACAACTATTTAAAAGTACAAATCTCCCAGTTACTATTCATAAAATAATAAATAAAAACCCTATTATTAATATAATTTATATAATAATAAAATATATATGTTTAATAATATATTATGTTAATAGTATATATGGTTACTATAGATATATTATATATATATATTAATATTAATATATATAATAACTATATATATATAATATAAATTAATATAATAACTTATAATATAAATATATTATACTATAAATAATAAAAAACCATGCAATATTTAACACCTATATATATATATTATCCTAAATTATAACTTAATTTGATTTAATTATATTATCTATTAACTATTAATATTAACTATAAACATATAATATCACCTATAAGTAACCTATAAAAATTACTTATACATATTATTATGCATTATACATATGTGAGCTATTCTATTCCACGCCTACACTCACAAATCTATATTTATATATCTATATTCGCTAGCTTATCAATAATACCACTCCAAATACTTTTGTATATATAATATAATTAATCATAAGGTAAAGTAAACTACTTTGTATAATAATTATGAATTATCCTCTAATGTCTTCATTATACATAATAACACATCGCTTATGTACTCCAAACTAATATCTATATTCTATAATAATAATTTCTAGGAAATCAATAATAACTCATTATAAATTCTATGTTATACTTCCAGAATACAAGTATACATTAATAAATGATATAAAAAAATATACACATAAATAATATTAGGTAAAATCATTATCATAAATATATCTTCATATTAATAAAACAAACCTAAATATAGCAGAAATCGCAAAAATCAATAAATTATTCTATACTTATAATAAATATAAAATATTAATAATTATAAATTATTTTCTATATATTATTATATTTATATAATAAGTAATATATTATATATATATATATATAATAACCCTATCAACACTATATTTACTAAATTACAGTACTAACAATAGCAATATTATAAAACTTATACTGACAATTACATAACTATATATAATATAATAATAAAATATAAACTATAAAAGATATATAATTATTATTAAATACATATTACCTATTATATTAAAGAGAGCATTAAATAAAGATATAATATAACTATTTGTATAAATAATTCAATAAATTAAATTATACTTAAAGAACCTGTACCATGTAACTTATGAAGTGCCCATGGTCTAAAGCTGAGTCTACACTAAAATGAAGGATTCCACTATAAAAAATTAAAATAATTATACAGGGCACATTAATAAATAATTAAATAATATAATATATAATATTATATAATAAATAACTATAAAATTTATATATAATAATAAATATATTATTAATACATATAATTAACATAATATGAGTAATATATATATATATATATATTATCAACATACTTTTATAATAATTATATTACAATAAATATCTATTATATATATTAAATATTATATTATATATATATATTATAATTTATATATAGTATATATATATATATATATAATAATAATATAATATATTATATCAATATTAATATATATATTTATAATATTATCATATGTACGGCAATCATTATAACTATATATATTATTATATACTAACTATAATTAAAATATTCATGCTTCATAGTATTTAAAATACCTATATAATATATATTTATACTAAATTAATTTAATGAATACACATTATCTCTATATAATATAATACACTCTATATATTAATAATATGTTACATTATGTCTCAGAATATATATTATAAAATTATTATAACAGTTAAGGTATAAAAAATGTTATCATAACTTAATCATAATAAATATTTTTATTACAATATACAGGATATTAACATTACACAAAGTCTTATTATATAAAGATTAAGATGAATAATATATATAGACGTAAATAAATGTAATGAATAGAACGATAAAGTAAAAAGATCAAGTATATATCAGGTAATAATAAGATGAGATATGTAATATAGATTATTATATATGAAAACGAGGAACCCCGAAAGATGCGCTACGCTCCTTAGGGTTATCTCAGACGATAAAAAATGACAAGATACTTTACCTGGCTCCTTGCCCAAGAAACATGGACTAAGCGGTCTTTACTGTAAAATCGGTGGCATTTCCTCTCGCTCTTATTCGGGATTGAAATGTGATGATGATGAATCAGGAACGTAGAAGAGGACAATAGGATGCAAGCTCACTAATTTACAATTACATACTAAACATCAAGCTCTAAGGCTGATCTACTGGCATCCCTCTTCCTCCTCTTCTACTAAATGTGTCTTATGCTGGCACATGTGAGATATTCATTTGATCGGGTGCAGGGAGCTGATGGAGAATCATTGGAAAGTATAGTGAAAGGCGGGTGGCCCCAGTGGCTTCCATGGACACCCAGTAGATTGTGAGGGAGTGCTGCTTCCGTGCAGGCATCCTCCCTACTCGGATTATAGGCTATATCCTATGTCACATATCTAGACAACCTCTTCACTTCTAGTGTTGGAAGCACAGCATTATGATTATACCGGATAAGAGAAAAGGAAGCAACGTCTTCTGATGGCCTCTTAACCATCGCCCTAAGTTTAATGTGTCTCAATTTGCTCACTCTCTCTATCATATAGAACTCTTTCATGAAATCACATTTTGTACCAAATTCATACATTTTCACATTAGATATACAACTGATTCTGAAATCTCATTCACGCATCTTAACCATGATATGCCAAAGTAAGGCTTTCGGGCGCTCGAGGGGTCTACCTGGCGATATAACTAGATTTTACTATCTTTATACTGATTTCTTGGTTATTCACGCCCCTTAGGACTCAATGGGAAAGACCTTGGCGTGGTGAGCAGCTTGACATCTTCCAAGAGCAGTTATGGAAACCGTGGTATGGTCGAACGGGCGTCACTTGCTTCTCACAGCTCTCTTTCCTTAAGGTTTCTCTCATCTCACCAAATGTATAAGTCTTAGCTTATGGATCTAGTTTTTATTCTCAAAGTCGCTCACTATTTGGCTGAGTATTTGCACGGGGCGTATCTTATCTTATGGCTTCTATTATTCATGATCAATTGTGGGAGATCACTTCAGAGTTCTGTCTTATTCTACTATTATTCCTATTTCATTCAAATGATCTTACTCAACCAGAAACATCTAGACTACTAATCACTCGTATGCAGCGATGACTCAGAGCAGCTGTCAATTCTTCAACTATTTCAATGTTGCTACCAGTGCTTTTACATTCTAGACAATTATCTCTCACGGGCTTTAATCTTTCGATTCTGTATCTGGGACGAAGAGTCTGGATTTAGAGTGATATACGGGTGGAGAGTACGTACTAAAACCTGGGTGTGATATTTAATTCTTTAAAAAACACTCAACTTCTACAGATCTCTCTCTAAAACAACCTTCACCAATTTTCCCTCATCTCTTTCGAGGTTTCTCGCTCTGCTCTCATAGCCATGAAGACAATATTTACACATCCTTGGCATTAACAATAAACAAGGATGAATGTCTTGGAACACCTCACAGTCACACGGTTGCGCTAGTAGTCGCACTAATCAAGAAATCGGGATTCTAGATTTACAGTACTGTGGGGCCCTTGTCTTTTCTATATTTCAGCTTATTAATATACTTCATTGCTATATCAAGCTCTTCATCTCAACGTCATTACTAAATGGAGTTCTGCTCTCTATCTTATCTGGGGGGGCTCTGGAGTTCACACCCCAGGCCCCTTTGTGGCACTCGGGTACGGTCAAAGGCAAAAGACTTATAAACGTTGTTCCGTACCTTCCATCCACTGAAACTCTCTATCTTTTGCGCGCAGCGATGTCTGGTCCTTTATTCTTTCTATAGGTACCATCTCACTCAGAGCGGCAGGTGCTCGAGGGAACTTGCACTCGTGCGTACCGACACTTTACGAGGCCAGCGTAGCACAAAGGGGTTGCTTTGCTGTCTGCGCAATGAGTTTTGTGTGGATATTTGGTAACTCCAGGCTAGTGTTCGCTGCGGTGCTTATTTCTTTCCTGCACATCTGTTCTGTGGAATTATTTTCCTTCTTCTGCGTTTCCTGCTGATTTTAATCTCCCTCACTTCAAAAGTTCGCGTCTGTGCTCATCTGCGTAATTTTGCGTTAGTTTGTGAGCTTCCGGACGTGTAACACCACTCTCCTCAAATAGGGGTCGCCGGTGAGAGGTGGTGCTCCACTGTAGAATATATATATATACCATATAATATTTATATATATATTATATATATTATATATATATATATATATAATTAATATATTACTATATATCATATATATATACTATATGGCAAATTTGCTAGAACTGTACTGTGACTAGTGAGAATATAGTCAACCACCTCGAACAAGGTGCGTAACTGAACGCTCTAGTTTCCTGATCAAACACTGGTATAATATATTCGTAAATTAATATTAGGTTAAGTTATTGGTGGTTGGTTAGGCACTTACGTTAGGTTTAGGTTTAGGTTAGGTTAGGTAGGTTAGGGTTATGGTTAGTGTTAGGTACCTCGGTATTCACAGTACAGTTTCTACAAATTTGCCTATAATATATATATAATATATATATATATTATATATATATATATTATATTATTGATATATTATATATATATATATTATACATATATATATTATATAATAATAATATATATTATATATAATATATTATTACTATAATATATATATAATATCAGTGCAACCTGTTATGTTTGTAAAGATCGTCGTTTTGTTTTTTTTTTTCTTTTTTTAATATATTTCTGTGTATTTTTGAACCTAACAGTCAATTTAAGGGGTCGACGGACATGATTCAAAATATATAGGACAGTTACGTTTTACGACTCCCGTCAGTTTTTAATTTTCTTTTTTTTTTTAAACTAAGAATAAAGAGGAAATGAACGAATATTAAGGAGTTCGGTTTGGTCTCTCGGTCCTTCCCGGGGGAACGACAGGGTAGGACTATTTTCCCCCCTCGGCGGAGGGTCTCTGGAACCCCCGCTCTTTGCTATTTGGGTGTCGCGGGGGTTCCTGCCCCCCCTCCCCTACGGGTAATGGAAAACACCCCCTCTGTCCCCGTTGACTCGAGGCCCCCCTAAATTTTTTTTTTTTTTATTTTGTTAATTTTTTAGTTTAATTTCTTTTTTTCAATTTTTGTAATACGCTTTACACGCTGATCTCAGATATGTAATTGGGTTTTTTCTGTAAGTGTATTGCTACTTATTCGAGATATTTCATTTATGAAAAAAAATTGTTGTTTTTTTTGTTCTTTTACTATTTTTGTAATAGGCTATTACAACGCTGATTCTCTTCAAATATTTGTCTAGATTGGTGTTTTCTATAAGTGTCGTATCATTTTTGAGATAATAGTCTCATGTTTTAAGATTGTTATTGATATAAATGTGATCTTTTAAATAATTTATGTTAATATCTCTTTCCGAAACTTTTGAATCATCCGTTAACAATTCCACCCGACATAGGGTCTCGCAATGACATTCTCGCCCCTCCATTCGACATTCGACTCTCACATCTCCCTCCATTCAATCGGACACTCATTACATTGTCTTCCCGCTATCATATACTACGCCCCATAGTCGTTAAAATTAAGAACAAAAAAAAAAACATAGGTACGAACCGGTACGTCCTTAAACACAAAACACAGGTGCCTAATATTATTCATATTCTATATATATATATACTCACCTCTTACCATTTATGATACCTATTCATATACTATATTTTCCTTATCTCCCCATTCTATTCTATAGATCCTACCCCTATCGTATCATTTACCATCGTTATATATATAATAATTTAATCTATTTATATTATATATTCCCCATCCTCAAGGATTATCCTTCCACCCAACACTTCTCCACGGTTCATATCATTTCAAATACCCGGATTCTTGTTACCTCAACATTTATCAGTTTCAACACTTTTTCTCCTTTCTCAGCTAAGCCATTCCTGGTTAAACTTTTAAAGAGCAATTACTCTACAACAGGAACACTCCTAACAAAATCACATCTTCCTTATGTAAATATCTAAAAAATATGTGTTCCAACTATGTAAATAATGTGGTACGCTCATATATTATATAAAGTAAATATATAATATATATATATATATATATTATAATATATGTATATATATATATATATATATAATATAATATTATATATATATAATATATTATATATATATGTTATAATATTATTTATATATATATAATATATATATAATATATATATAATATATATATATTATAATATAATATATTAATATATATATATATATTATAATATATAGTATATATAATATATATTATAATATCATATTTAATATAATATATTAATCAGTTGACATAATAAACACAAACTTGTTTGTTCTCCGAACAAAATGAATAAAGAATAAATGTATTCACGTACACCTTTTAATTAAAATTTAAATACAACTTTGGAAATGGTACTGTTCCGAAGGGTACCGAATTTTGCCTTATACGGCACACATCCCTTTCACGTTATGGTTCCTACGTTTAAGTGAAAAATCTATGATGTAAGTTTTTTACGGTATAAAGATTTACACACCTTTAGCGTTTATGTTTCGAATATTCCATTGTAAAAGGAATACCAAACTAAGTTCCAGATAGTAATCACACCTCGGAGAGCTTTTCATTTTCACAGGTACTGAGCTACAGACATAGTGAGGATGCAATATTCCATAGTTATATTAACTTCACATAATAATAATAATAATAATAATAATAATAATAATAATAATAATAATAATAATAATAATAATAATAATAATAATAATAATAATAATAATAATATAATAATATAATAATAATAATAAAAAATAATAATAAAATAAAATAATAATAATAATAATAATACTAATAATAATATCGTTTAATGCCCACCAATAACAAATATATAAGAAGCGGGTATACAGGGAAATGCTCAAAGTGGCCCTCCCGGAAGACTATGGCAAGCGGTTATATCGCCTGCCATTGACTGACGCACGCCTCTCGAATAGAGTCCATCACACGTTCCCGAAGAATCGCTTCAGTAGGTATAGGATGTGCGTACACGAGAGTTTTGAGAAACCCTCTTAGGTAAAGGTCCAGTGGGTTGAGGACATGCGAGAGTGCTGGCCATGATACAGGACATCCTCTAACAATCTATCTGTCTGGGAATGTATCGTTTAAATACTTTCTAACAGGCATGCTAAAGCGGGCCGGAGCTCCATCACGCATTATCCATATGGTTTGTCGCACACGAAAAGGGACATTTTCGGGAAGGGTTGGGTAAGGTATCCCTTGGAAATTGCAGATAGCTTTGTTTATCCCAGGGAAGGAGGAAGGACATATGGACCGATAAGATGGTCCCCAAGAATACCTGCCCATAAATTAATGCGAAACTGACGCTGGTGCCTTGCCTGCAAGACTACATGTGGAATCACCGCAGACCATAGGTAGGTGTTATGAAAATTGTACCATCTGCTACCGGAAGGTAGCCTAATTTGTGATATAGTAGGTAGTCTGAGATTTAAACAGATTGTAACGGTAGTGGACACAACACGTATTATTCTGATGACGAATTTTAGCATACGAATACCACCTATATCCTTGAGTAATAAAACTTATAATAGAGTAGAAAGTAGTAGTAGTAAGTTAGAAATAATTTTAACCGTATTAATTATTATTATTAATATTTATTATTATTTATTATATTATTATTATATTATTATATTATATTCTTATATTATTTATTATATATTATTAATATTTATTACTACACTCTTGTAAATGTAACAAATATAACCCTGGAATATGTACCTCATATGCCTGTAGCTTCAACAACCTACCATTGGTGCCAAAAATGAAACAAGACTCTCCGGGCGAGTTGAGCCTTAATCGGCAACCCAGTTGTGCCTTACAGTGGTCCATACTCCAAACTAACATAAACCGCTCCCAGGTTAACCCCACGTTAAACCATTGTCATATCGTTAAACATTCCCTCCTGAGTCTTTCACGTACAAAGCGTCCAATTCGTGCAAAGTGTGAATTCGGACTGTACATTTCAACCCCCCGTTTATATCTCCTAATCCGTGCGTTTATAGGTTTAATGCATAGAATAATTTTTGCTACATTTCGTGTGGGAATCTCCTCTCCAAGTTTGTCAGCCTATTCACTAATTATATATAAATTGCAATTTATTTTAAATTAATATATTTTAAGAATTTGATTTTTTACTGAAAAAATAATGAAATATAATGACAATAATAATGAGTAATATAATATAATAATATATAACTAATAATAATAAAATAATAATAATAACAAAATAATAATAATAGATAAAAAATAAAATAATAATAATAATAAAAAAAAATGAATAATAATAATAAAAGATAACAAATAAAGGAACAATAATGATAATGAGATGAGAGAGAATGATGAGATGATGAAGATTAGAATAAAATATAATAATAATAAAATAATAATAATAATAATAATATAATTAATAATAAAATAATAATATAATAATAATAAGTAATACATAATAATAATAATAATAATATATAAATAATAATAATACATAATATAATTACTTAAATAAAAATAATAAAAAATTATGAATAAAAATAAAATATAATAAAATAATAAAATAATAAAATATAATAACAATAATAATAATAATAATAAAATAATGAAAAATAAAAATAAAAATAAAAAAAAAATAAGAAAATAAATAATAAAAATAATAATATTAATATAATATTTATAATAATAATAATAATAATAATAAAATAATAATAATAATGATGAAAATAAAAATAATAATATAATAATATAATATAATATAAATATATAATAATAATAAAATAATAAAATAAAAATAATAATAATAATAAAAAAAAAAAAAGTTTATGAATTAAATAAAATGAATACACACAAGAAGAAATAAAACTAATAAAAAAATAAAATAATAAAATAATAATAATAAGCAAAAAATAAGTAAGAAAGTAGTAATAATAATCGATGATGACTGATGAATGATGATGATCGATGCTGATTGAATGATATAATAATATAATAAAATAAAAAATACATAATAATAATAAAATCAAAATAATAATAAAATAATAATAATAATAATAAATAATAAAATAATAAAAATTAATAATAATAATAATAATAAATAATAAATAATAAAATTACATTAATAACAATAATAATAATAAAATAAAATAAAATAATAATAATAATAAAATAATAAAATAATTAATAATAAAATAATAATATAATAAAATAAAATAAGTAAATAATACTGAAATAATAATAATAATAATGATAATAAATAATAAAATAATAAATAATAATAATAATAATAATAATAATAATAATAAATAAAATAAAACAAAAACAATAAGAAAAATATAATAATAATAATAATAATAAAATAGAATAATAATAATAATGAAAATAAAATAATAATAATAATGGACATAATAATAAAAATAAATATAATAATAAAAGTAATAATAATAATAAAATATATTAATGATAAATAAATAATAAAATAATATAAAAAAATAATACTATAATAATAAAATAATAATATACTTTAATAATAATAATATAATAAAATAATATAATAATAAAAAAAAAAATAATAAAAATATAATAAAATAATAATAATAATAATAATATAATAATAATAAATAAATAATAATAATAATAATAATAATTACTATAATAATAATAAATTTATAATAAATGAATAAATTAATTATAATAAATAATAAATAATAATAATAATGAAAAACTAATAATATAATATATAATAATAATAAAATAATAATATTTTCTACTATATATTAATAATAATAATAATAATAATAAATAAAATAATAATAATAATAATAATAAAATATAATAATAATAATATAATAAATAATAATAATAAATAATACTAATTATAATAGATAATAAATAATAATAATAATAATAATAATAATAATAAATAAAATAATAATATAAAATAATAATAAATAATAATACATGAATAATAATATAATAATAATAATAATAATATAATAATAATATAATAATAATAATTAATATAATACGTTACAATTAATACAATTTCAGAGTGGCTTCTACAGAAATAGTTATGAATACAAGCAGAATATATAGTGGTATTCATAATGAAAATAATATCGTACTCAGAATAAATAGGTTGTGTTCATACCATAACAAAATCTGTATATCTCACAGAATACCACGCGCAATTGACAATGCCAGTCCGTACGCCTAGTAACGCTGACATATCGTATTCTGAAACTCTAGGTTAATGGTGAAGTGTAGTAAAGAACGTGAGACTTCGTCAACATATTCTCCGAAAGATCATGGTAGATTCCGTTCAAGAACGGGCGGAAATAATATTTACGTATGGAAGAGCTAACGACACGCTAGTGAGGCTACACGGTTGTATCGGGATTTATACCCAGATCGAAGGACAGCAGTTCTACAGTGTTCACATAGTAATTTTCGACGATTGTGCGCAAAACTGGCGATTTGCAACTGTTACCCGCCATCGAAGACGACCACGTTGGTGCGTACACCTGCAGACAGGAGAACACGTTTCTCGTGATGTTCAAAGACCCCTCGGTCAAGCAACCGAATGTGTTGCCCACGACACACGTGTGTCACAAAGCACTGTGTGGAGAACTTACATGATAATGACCTGTATCCATGCCATCTACAGCGGGTGCAGTGTCTAACACCTACCGATTTTCAACCTTGCTTTGCCTTTTGCCGATGGTTCCAGCAGCGTTCCATAGATAATGGGTTTATGTCGCAAATACTCTTCACAAATGAGGCTACCTTCCGTACAGATATATTACAAATTATCCGAACACCCACCTATGTATGGTCTGCGGTGAATCCGCATGGAGCTGTGCAATCAAGGCATAAGCGTCAGTTTCGCATTAATTTATGGCAGGAAATAGCTGGGGATCATCTTGATCGGTCATATGTCCTTCCTTCTCGACCTGAATAAAGCCAAAATATCTGCAGTTTCTAAGGAACGACCTTGCCCCCCATCCCTCCCGAGGAGTTCCCATCATGCGTACAACACAATCATGGGATAATGCATGAAAGGAGTTCCGGAACACTTCTAGCACTGCCTGTTCGGAGGTATTTTAACGTAAATTCCAGCAGATGCATTGGTAGAGGATGGTCCTGTATCATGTCACGCACGCTCACCTGAATCTAACCCAACTAGACATCACACAATGGACGGCATCTCAAAACTCTTTGTTACGCACGCCTATACCTACTGAAGAGATTCTTCGGAAACGTGTGATGGACTCTTGTCGCATTTTCAAATGCAACCAGGAATATTCGAGAGGGTGCGTTAGTTAATGAATGGGGTAATAACCGCTTGTATAGCCTCCGGGGAGGCCAATTTAAATATCCTAATACGCACTTATAGATATTGCATTAGGGATCATAAACATAATGTTATTATTATTATTATTATTATTATTATTATTATTATTATTATTATTATTATTATTATTATTATTATTATTATTATTATTTTTATTATTATATTAATTATTATATTTATTATTATAATTATTGATATTATTACTTGTAGATTAAATAATATTGACACTGGAATGTGGTCTCGAAGTATGTGCTGTAGCTTCACAATATAAACGTGGTGCCTCAAAATTCAACAAGACCTCCGGGTTGAATGCGCCGAATCTGGCAACCCAGCTGGTATCTTTACAATGGACATATTCGAACCACATAAAACGCTCACCAGGTGTGTAACCCATTCCTATACGTAAAACACTTCCATCCTGAGATTCTTTTACTCACAACGCAGACCATTCGTGAAAGGTGTGCGTATGAAGGCCAAATCTGGTACCTTTCGGACCGTACTTTCAAACCGTTGTATCTCCAAATCCTAACGTTTAAAGGTGTATATGCATAGAATCATTTTTGCTACATTTCGTGTGGAGAATCTTCCCTCCAAGTTTGTCAGTCTATTATTAGAATCCACCCTGTATATAATAAAATATATATATATATTAATATATATTAATATAATATATATAAAAATATATTATTATAATATATAATATATTAAATATATATATATATATATATATAATATATATATATGGCAAAATACCGTTTCTCATTAGTTTTTTTTCATGATTTCTGTTTTTTCATTGTTTTTTTTTCAATTTTTTTAAATATTTTCTAGTTGATTATTTTTCGTTTTAAATCAGAGTTTAGAAGTTTGGTCCAGATCTGTATTTTGGTGCGTGATTCATCATTCAAGATCAGGAGGAAAACAAAATTTTATTCTAATTTGTGTCAAAAGGCGCAAAATTGAGGATAACCTTTTCTTACAGAACAGATTAACTTTGTAGCAAATCGGAAATGATTGGCAGTTCTTTATTAATGGCGCTTTTTTCATTAAATTACTATCAAATAAATTAAAATAAAAACAAAAAATGCCGCTATTTTATTTTTTTTTTTTTTTTTGGGGGGGGCAAAAAATAAACATTTAAAAGACATTAAACAACCGGTCAACATCTCTCTCTCTCTCTCTCTCTCTCTCTCTCTCTCTCTCTCTCTCTCTCTCTCTCTCTCTCTCTCTCTCTCTCTCTCTCTCTCTCTCTCTCTCTCTCTCCCTCTCTTCTCTCTCTCTTCTCTCTCTCTCTTCTCTCTCTCGTCTCCTCTCTCTCTCCTCTCCTCTCTCTCTCGAGAAGATGTAAGTATATATAAATATATATATATATAATTATTATAATATATAATATATATATATATAATATATATAAATATTATAGATAATAATATATATAATAAATACTATATATATAGTAAAAATAAATTATTATTAATTTAATTAAACAATATATAATAAAATAAATATATATTATATATATATAAAATATATATAAATATAATAATATATTATATATATATATATAAATATATAATATATAGTATCAGCGCTGCTCGCCTAAAAAAATATGTAGTTGCATTTGCATGTTTACCATACACACAATATATATATATATGATAATATATATTAATATATATATATATAAATATATATATATAAATAATATATATATAATAATATATATATAATATAATATATATATATATATAATATATATACTTATTATATAATATAAAATAAATATATAATATATATGTAATAATATATATATATATATATTATTTAAAAATGTATATATATAATATATATATATATAATAATTATATAATAATATATGATATATATATAATATATATATATATATATATTATATATATATATTATATATAAAATATATATAACATATAATATATAATAATAATATATATATATAAATAAATATTTATATAATATAATATAATTATAATAGTATATATATATACCGTGTGTGGTGTGTGTTGTTGTGTGTGTGTGTGTGTGTGTGGTGAATGCGTGCGTGTGTTTTCACAATAAAAGAGCCTGAATGACCGGAAAGCATTATCTAGAAAATGAAAAACATTTTCACAATTAATCTAAAAACACGTATGTAACTTACTTTTACAATTTTAATTTAAAAAGAAAGTCCGCTCCTTCTATCTTTGGATTGAGCAAATTTATCAATCATTTTATTATTAAAATCTTGTATGCCCATAATAAAGTCTTTCTCGATCAAAAGCATTGCTAAGGAGGCCGAAAGTCTTTCTTGCCCCATGGCGTTTCTAAGAAGGTTTTGATCCTTTTTAAATAAGGAAAACAGCGCTGTTCAGCTGTTCTGGTATCGTGGTCATCGGAATGGTATTAAAACTTTTAAGTAGTTTCACCACTTTTAACTTAAAGAGTGACTTCAGTGATTTTTGTAATGAAATCGAAAGAAGCTATGGCTCCAGACATAAACGAAATTCTTCTAGCTATATATTATAATAGTTCTGTTTTAGAGTTTGTTAATATCAATGGAAAGTGGTACACTTTACAGGTTTCACTTACATTTTTCTCAGGAAAGATAAATCATACTGAAGAAACATTTCCGGCAGAAATAACGGGGCAACAATTAAATGTCCTGAGAATGTAAATCCATCTTTTATCTGACAAATAATGAGAGAGAGGTTGATAGAGGGATTGGCAGGGTGTGTAAAAGGAACGTAGTTTGAAAGTAAAAAGTAGATAAGAGTAAGGTGATGGTTGTGAGTGAAGACAGTCCCTCGGGTGCGAAGGTTATGCAGATGTGCACCTGGAACAATTTGAGTTTTAAATATTAAGGATAGATGTGGATGAATAAGGTAACGGAATGATGGAAGGTAGTAAAAGTGTAAATGTAGGAATGTAGCTCGTCCTGATTAATCCTTGTGGGATGTAAAAAAACTAAGTGTTGATTGCCTAGGTTTTGCCCATAGGTTAGTGTTATCCTGTGTTAATGACGTAGTGAAACCTTGGTCCTGGAATACAGAGGGATAGATCTAAGTTACAATGTGTTCGGATGGAGGACCCAGGGGTTTTGAGGTGTGAGACGAATTGTAATAAAATAAGGGAATGAGCGTATTAGGGGTTTTGTTGTGTAGGAAAGGAGTAATGAAGAATAGAACGAAAGTACAAGTGAGATGGTTTGGGTCAGTGGGTCATATACGCATGTTCTGGTTGATCGCGGTTGCGTTATACGGGTGTGAGTAGTGAGCCGTTGGGCCGTTGGGCAGAATGTCGAGGCCCGTGATAGGACTATTCTACGGTCTGGGGAGACCGAGAGTAAAAAGTGGATTGAGTCAGTAAGGAAATGACAACTCGGGGGAGAGAGAATGTTAAGGATTTAGATCCCACCGAGAGAGATGAGTAGCAGAGTGCATATAGAGTGAGATGCGGGGGTTTTGTAAGGGAGTAGTTCTGGTTTGTCCAGGGGTCAGCAGTGGCGTAAATAACGCCCCGCAAACCCCGCGGTGGCGGGGGGGCGCGAGGAGCCGGAGGGCCGCACGGCGGGCAAAGATGGGTATGAGCACTTGTTCGGTGAATACCCCATAATCGAGCCTCTCTCTGTATATAATATATATATATATATATATAGAGGGTAGTATATATATATAGGAGGTATATATACGAGTATATTATATATATATAATTAATATATATATATATATTATAAATTAATATAATATATATAATATATATATAAATAATATATATTATATAATATATATATTATTATATAATTAAATATATGATACAGTGGCGGCTCGTCTCATATGGGCTCCGGGCTGCTGTCCTCCAAGAGTAAAATTTTGTGAATAAAGAACGTTGATGGAAAAAATAAATAGTATGACAATAAGGTGTATAAGCATAAAATATGTTTCAAATTTTAAAATTACGACAAATATAATTAACAAGAAAATAAAAAGAATCCTTTGCAACAGCAAATTTAATGTAACGAATTTTTTTCAATATATCCAATACTATAAAATTGGGGCTCCTAATATTCCAGCTCAAAAAAGACCAACATATCTTACGCTCGAATAAACAGCAACATTAACAGTTTTCCATCGTTGGTAATTCCTATAGATGTTTTAGCAAGGTTGCCAGTTTGGCTTTTCGAATTTATGGCAACTTAACCAGAATTTGTTTCATAATACAAAAATTGCATTCACAACTTGAGGGGTTGATTGTCCTCTTTGTGTGGTTATGTACATTATAAAACACACATATATTAAAACACAATAAAATCAGTTTATATTAGGCCTCAGAGAGATTGGATGTGTTTTTTTTTTTTTTTTTTTTGGTGTTGAAAATTTAATTGCAATATGAAAATAAATTATAAATTTTAACAGAAAAAAAAATAATAACAATTTATATGAATGCTGAACTGATGATGATGATGTGCAGTACTTGTGATGTTGAATTTGAAATGTGGAGCCCCGCGAGAATATTCTTAAAATTGCGTGTAATTTTTAAAATTTATGTTAACATTTTAAGGGAATAAAGTTTTATTTTCTAATTTGCTCTGAGAACAAAGTTTAATAT
>JABUQX010073225.1:7500-12500 GCA_015478945.1 Trachelipus rathkii
TTTTATCATACACCACCTTTATGGCCCATAGTATTTCAGATCCCTGTAAAATCAATTCTTTATGCAAAAGAATGAAACTGATTGTAACACTGAAATTTGGTTGGTTTTAATAGAAACAGCTGCAGGGCGCATTTACAATCGGTGAGTTGATTAGAAGCTTGATGGACCAGCAATAATTTTCAGTGCAATCACACACTTTCACTAATATTTGTATTATTAGAACACATAACGAAAAAGTTTTTCACTGATGTTGGTCCTGCTGATTTTTGCATTAAATTCAAATGAGTGTTCCAACCTCTTGGAGTGGTGAAACTTGGCTTGGTCGTCCCATTGTAGATAGATCAAAGTTCTTTTTTACATACTTTACAGTATGCCTTGTAACTATCAGGTCCTTTATCCAACCACCTGAAAAACTTGGGTTTCAGTGTTGACGTCAACGACTTGTGTTGTTAAAGTTAGTCTTTTGTTTGAAGTCATTTGTATAATAAATAATAAATACCTTCAACTGCACAAAAATCCAAAAATCACTTCGTCAAACTTTCAAAAAAAAAAAACACCTCAAAAGTAAAATCACTAAAAGATATAACAGATTCAATCATTAAGTCGAGCAGTCTAAAAAAAATCACTTCGCATATAGCCAACACCTTCACGAAGGATGAACTTGGAACAACCTCTACAACAGCATAGGAAGAATAGTAGGTAAGTAGTGAACTAAATAGAAAGAAACATAATAGAGTAGGATTAGAATGGGAATGTTATTCTCGCCATTCCTCTTTTGCATCCTTATCAAATACATCTTTATTCCACAATTAGGCAGTAAAGGAAAAAAAAAATATATCAAAATATGCACTTGGTCCATGGATCATTCTCCATAGTTTTGAATTTTAAATTTTTCCCTAACTTTTTTGGAATTTCCCTGCTTTCAGCATATCTTAAAACGTTTCCTGACTTTCCCTGACCATTTTTTTTTTTTTCCCTGACTTTCCCTGCTTCCAGAAAGTGTGAACCCTGGTTAGATATATATATATATATATATTATATATATATATATATATATATTATAGGAAATGTTACAATATTTGTTCTGTTATTCATAGGTATTATATTTATATATATATAATATATATATATACGGTATATATATTAAAGTCCTTCCGGAGAACAGTGTTATACATATCAGGATGCATAATATAAAACTAGTCTGTATAAAAAAGATAACCGTTAATTAGAAAATGTGACTTGCAAAATCTTTACTCAAAAACGGAGGCTCATTATACATACATTACGCGAAAATAAATAGCATTTCTAAATAAAACATTTTCGTGTAAATAAAAAATATAGTATACATTCCGACCAAATTTTCATTTAAAAATGTATAAAAATATTTTAAGTTATCTTTCTTTCTCATTTTGCGATTCATCTGTAAACAATGAACAACTGTAAAGAAGGGCTTTTTATTTTCAACACACGTGTCACCACTCACGGACAAGAGAGTAGTTATTCAAGACGAGTGGTTTTAGAACGGCAAGGTTTATATTTTTATTTTCCATTGGCAATTCAGACAGAAACAATAGATTCAATGAAAGCAATCTCTTAAAACGAATAATATACAAACCCTATTTTCCCAGAGGGAATAAGTCATAAACATTGCTAGTAAAAGAATGTGTATGAATCAGTATGGGAAATAAGCGATGAAAAAAGAAAAAAATAAAGTGAAATTTTTTAACAGAACTCGAAAGGAGAAACATATGACCTCTTCTTATTTATTTATAATAAAAAGACTAAAAAAAATAAAATAAAAATGTTTTAATATTCACCCTTAGTGATAACGCACTACCATTATAATAACAAAAGTCAATAATTCAACAACAGCAACATTACCATTGCATAACTTGAAATCATAACCTTGAAAGTCAAAAGCAAATAGAGACGGGGGAAATAAAAATTTAAATGTAAATAGGAGTCTGCAAAGGGAAATTTTCTTAAAAAGGAAAAGATAATAAAATCAAACAAACAAAAGATGTCCATTTTAAACAAGGGGGAAAAAAAAAGAACCAGTCTTCTGACAATTTTATCTGGCTTTTGAATCCTGATATGTTCAATATATATATATATATATATATATATATATATATAAAAATATTATAATATAATTTTTTTTAATATATAATATATATTATATATATATATATATATATAATATATATATTTACATTAAATCTTAGTGTTTTAACGCTTTATAATCATAATATATTATATATATATTATATATATATATATATATATATATATATATATATATATATATATATATATAAGAATTTTTTACTTTATTGAAAAAATAATGATATATATATATCTTGAATATTTCAATAACGAAAAAAGAATAAACAACAACAACAACAACAATAACAAAGGAGCGAAAATACGTTTAAAAAATGGCATCATTACAATATTTTCCAATGATTCCCTTCGATATTTGTGATTTATTCAAATAAAATGATATATTCCAGGGCTGCGGAGTCGTAAAATAAATTTTTCGACTCCGACTCCGACTCCGACTCCTTAAATTCAATTGGATTTTCTACTGCCGACGTCCGACTCCGACTCGACTCCACTTATAATCAAAAATTTTCGACTCCGATCCGACTGCCTGAGTCGTTACAAAATTTTCCGACTCCGACTCCGACTTCCCATTCCACTTAAACAAAAAATTTCGACTCCGACTCCGACTCCGACTCCGACTCCAGAAGTCAAATTCAAAATTTCGACTCTGACTCAGCTTAGTACTTACAAAGTTACAATAAAAAAATTTTGTTTCAACTATTTTTTTTTCGCTAGCTTTTGAGAATAAAAAAATATACCAATTTTCCAATGAATCTAATCTCCAAATGCTATCCGCATTTGCATTCGCATCCGCTTGAATTTTTTTGCGGATAGCGGATAGTATTCATTTATGAATTATGAGACTAAATGTTCCTCAAATTTCTGTAACGCAAGATGTTCAGACTCGTAGAAATAAATGAAGCTGTCTTCCCCTATGCTTCGAACAAACACAAGGGTGAAGAGCTTGACAGGTGATGTATATGACGTTTTTAGGGTAATGTATACTCCTTCTAAACCGTTTGAAGAGGTAACTAAGACTATTATCTCATAAAATTCTTGTTTGCCAGACGAGGTTCCTCTAGTTGCAACGATGAAAGCTGTGCTAAATTCTGCTATTAAAAGTAAGGGACTTTCAAAGGTGACAGAGATACTAATGCTGGAGATAGATAATAGATTTCAAAATCTGCAAAATGATTACGCATCTGCAATAGTAACTTTTCTGGATCCTAGATACAAAACCAAATTTCTTGAATCACGTGTTTCACAAAGGGTTAAAATTTATATTAGTAGCCTATGTGATAAATGCCTGCTAAAGCCAGAATTTCACCCAGCCTATAAAAAAAAAATTGCAGAAAATAAAAGAATTACCATTTGTTAGCGAAACCATTGCAGAATCCATGGACGATGTTCTTTTAGCTTCTAGCAGCGATGAAGAGTCTTGTTCATGAGGTTTCAAAGACAACTTTTTGTTTGTGTTCAGACAAAGAATCATAAAAGCGAAAACTCTTGAATCGATAAAGATCCATTGGTTTCACATCTTGCAGACTAAGCGCAGGGAATACTAGCATCCCTTCATAAGTGTGAGCTGCGAGCATCTTTCAGCTATGCATGACTCATTTTACCGAAGAAAAGAGAAGAACTCTTCGTCCTTAAAGGGCTCAGAATCTTCAGTTTTTTTAACATATGTTGAGAATTTATTAATTTGAAGATTATTCTACTAATAACCTTTTTCAAATGGGGTTAGGCTTGGGAAAGGGATGGTGGGGTTGCAAAAGATTTTGAGTCCATATTCGCAATCTGTAACGACAAGTATATACAGTATATAATATATAATATATTTATATATATAATAATAGTATATATATTATATATTATATATTATATATATATATAATATATATTAATATATTATATATATATATATTATATATATATATAATATATATATATATATATATATATTGTAAACACTCCAGGAAGGTCTTCTCGCCCCTGTCATTGGGTCCAACCTCTTTGGCCCGAAAACTGCTAACACTAGAGCATATTTTAAGAAAAACCATTCTTTCGCAATTGTTTCCGGATGCCATCGCTCTGGTTAATTACTCTCAGGTAGAATTTTCGCCCTTTCAATAGAACTAGCAACTTCTTTCATTAGGGCTTTCAAAACTCGTTCAGCCAGAGGTTCTCCAGAGGATCTTGACTACCGCGATGTCCAAAATTACAATCGCGCACAATCTAATAAGACAATATAAGAATGCAAGGCGCAGTGCACACAATGACAAACAAATATGTCAGCTTTCGAAACAAATGTTATAACCACTTTATACATGCAAATTGATTTTCATTTTTATTATAAACAGCCATTATAAAATTAACAGTTTAAACTTAAATTCAATAATAATATAATAATAATATAATAATGCAATAATAATATAAAAATAATATATACATAATAATAATTAATAATAAATTATAATAGTTCTATAAATTTTCGACTGCCGACTCCGACCTCGACTCCCCTTACAGCAGAATTTTGTCGAAGACTCGATTCCGGCAACTCGCGACTCCCCTTACGAGCAGAATTTTCTGACTCCGATTCCGACTCCAACACTTGCACAGAATTTTTCGAACTCCGACTCCTGGAAAATTGCACGGCTCCACGACTCCGACTCCACGACTCCTACTCCGACTCCGCAGCCACTGATATAATGCACACAACATGCAATAAATATATATATATATAGTATATATATATTATATAAATATATATATATAATGAAATAAATATATATAATATATATATATATACTATATATATATATATATATATATATATATTAGTGAATGAGGTATTTTGGTGTTAACTGATACATTAGATTCTATAATGCAAATAT
>JABUQX010073225.1:17500-22500 GCA_015478945.1 Trachelipus rathkii
AAATGAATAAAATGAGACTTGGCCTAAAAATTTGATGGAATTTTTTTTTTTTTGGCAAACAATTCACGGTTTATTTACAGAGTGCTTTTGGTGATGATAACTGTATTTACAGTGAATCAAAATAGAAAAAATGAAATTGTAAAAATTATAAACTGAATAATAACTGCGAAAATAATAAATATCTTAAGAACGCGATGAAAAAAAATAAATTTATCAGGCGTTGTGAGCTGCAGAAATATACCTTCATAGAGGAAAACGACAAAAACATACTATTTCAGCGAAATTAAAAAAAATAATAATAATTATATAAATCAGAAAAAAGGTATAGTTTATATATATATATATATATATACAGGGTGTTTACGAAATAGGGGGACAAATTTGGAGGATATTATCTTTGTACCATTCAAACGTTTTCTCTTAAATAAAGTTACCTGTAAAGTTCTTCATTTAGTAGGTAAATGAATTAGAAAGGTGCAAGGGGTATGATGTGAATATTGGTGTTTATGTTCCGTAGATGTGACGAGTTGGCTACGGAAACTCTGCAAACGAAAGTAGTAACCTATAGGAGAGGGTATTGCTTGTCTCTAATATTGGATCACTGGCTATAGGTTGCTTGATTAGGTACCACCCTTTTATAGAGAGAAAGGATGAATAATTATGAAAATTGTGTATATAGTTTGAGAAAAATATTAAACCGAAAAAGGAAAAAAAGAAAAACAAAAATAAAAATAAATAATAAGGCCGAATCATAATAAATACTCCTAATATTACTTAATACAATATTAATGCTTAATAAACAATAAAATTATTTTGATAAGTAATATTACTTATAATGAATATAGTAATAATACGAATTAGGAACAGGAAATAATGTAACAAAGAAGTATAATAAGAATAAATAATAATCATAAATATAATAATAATAATAATAATAATAATAATATAATAATAATATAAAATAATAATAATGAATAATAATATATAATAATATTAATAATAATAATATAATAAATAATAATAATAATAATAATATATTAATAAATAATAATAATAATATATCATAATATATATAATCATTAAATAATAATAATATATAATATAATACTATAATAATAATTAAATAATATATAATAATAATAATAATAAAATAATAATATTAATATATATAATATAATAATAATAATAATAATAATATTAATTAATAATAATAATAATAATTATAATAATAATATAATAATAATCATAATTAATGATTAATAATAATAATATTAATAATAATACTTAATAATAATATAATCAATAATAATATATAATAAAATATAATAAATAAATAATAATAATAATCAATATAATAATAATAAAAATAATAATAATTAATATAATAATAATGATAATAAATATATAATAATTAATAATATAATATAATAATAATATAATAATATAATAATAATAATAATAATTATTAATAATAATAAAATAATAATAATATAATAATATAATATAATAATAATAATATAATAATATAATAATAATAATAATAATAATAATAATAATAATATAATAATAATAATATAATGAAAATAAAATAATAATAATATAATATAATATAATATAATAATTAATAATATATAAATATAATAATAATAATATAATAATAATTAATAATAATAATAATATAAAAATAATAATAATAATAATAATAATAATATATAATAAATAAATAATAATAATAATAACATAATAATAATAATATAATAATATATAATAATAATAATAATAATAATAATATATAATAATAATATAATAATAATAATAATAATAATATATAATGATAAAATAATAATAATATAATAATAATCATAATAATAATTGATAATAATAATAATAATAATATAATATAATTAATAATGAATATTACCGACTAATACTTAAAAAAACACTAATAATAATAATAATAATAATAATAATAATAATAATAATAATAATAATAATAATATATATAATAATAATAATAATAATATAAAAAAAAAATAATAATATAATAATATAAATAATATATTAATAATAATAATAATAATAAATAATAATAATAATAATATAATATAATAATAATAATAATAATAAAATAATAAAATAATACTAATAATAAAAATAATAATTAATATAATAATAATAATAATAATTATAATAAATTTAATTGATCCTAAAATATTTATAATTATAGTTATTATCGTAGTATCCTTTTAAAAGAAATAATAATAATATTAATATTAATAGTAATAATAACCACATCTGGAACAAAAACACCAATATTCACATCATACATCTTGCACCTTCCTATCATACCTTCTAAATGAGGAACTTTACAGGTTACTTTATTTAAGACACTTGTAATGGAACAAAGATAATATCCTCCAAATTTGTCCCCTATTTCGTAACACCTGTATATATATATATTATAATATATTATATATATATTATATATATATATATTATATATATACTATATAATATATATTATATATATATATATTATGGTGGGGATTAGTTGACCCAGTCCCAGGTAGCTGGGCTAATGAAGACAGATCACCAATCTACATTTATTCCTACTTCCAAACTAATCTCTGGCGCGGTACCACTTTCGGATCAGTTTGGAAGGAGCCAATGAATAGTGGAATATAAAATTTGTATATATATATATATATACTCGGTGGACCTCGTGTGGACCAGAGTAATTAATATATATATATATACAATGAATGAAAAATAATTATTGATTCTCTAATTTACTGCTTACATAAACTGAATGTCCATAAAAGAATCGAGTTTTATTTATGATGATTTTGGGGACAAAAAAGTTTTATCGTACTATTAACTTTATTGAAATTTATTATTTTATAAAATTGTTAGTGTTAGTAAAAGTTAAAAATTTTTAATATGGAGTCGCCTTTGGATATTTAAAATTAATAATTTTTTTTTTTTGAAACTATTTCTGAATTTCTGGATGTCAAACGACGTTACTGATTTAGATGTAAAATTTTATATCTTCGGAAGTGGACAGAGATGAAAAAAACTCTAGTCAAATTAATAAGATAACAATATATAATGTAAACTATAATTTTACAATAAAATAAAAATAATAGCATTTAAGTTCAAAAATTTCAGTACTACGAAAGCAATAATAATAATAATAATGATGATAATAATAATAATAATAACAATAATAATAATAATAATAATAATAATAGAAAGCAGTATACTAGCTACACTAAAATAATAATGATAATAATAATAATAATAATAATAATAATAATAATAATTATAATAATAATTATTATTAATGGTAATGACTACCAATAATAATTATTATTTGTAGGAATCGTCAATCTCTAGAAATGCAAAGCATTCTAGAAGAAAGACAAATTTCCAATGTAATAACTTTTACTTTAGGTTCCTAATGTTTCTCGTTTCTGTTTAGAAAACAAGGAAAACAACAAGAAACCGTAATAAGCAAATGTCTAATTCTTGGAAACTAATTATTACTACAGGACAGAGGTGAAGCCTCTGCCTAGGGGATATTCTATATTTGCTCCACCACCAATCGGGAAACTAAAATTACCAAAACCGCTAGTTACAATTTATCATGCACGGAAATCACGACGTGGAAATTACACGAAATTCAGAAACTCGCTAAACTTTGGCTAATAAAATTTCTTATTTTGCAAAAGAAATTTATGGGTATATATATATATATATATATATATATATATATATATAAATATATATATAGATTATATTTATATAATAAAAATTATATAAAAAAGGCTATAAATAAGATTTTTGGACAAAATAGCCAATTTGGGTAGCGAATTTTATTTGTCAATTTTGACTCGAAATTTTGGCACGTGATCAGTTATCAAGACGATTTTTAATATTTCTAAATAAATATTTATAATTTTATATAAATATTTTAATAAATATATATATAAAGAGTAATTTTTGTTTATAATATTAAAGGGGGGAATGTTACAATAACATTTTTATGACAAGAATCGGTTTTATGACGACTCTTGAAAATGCAGATTTCACGTATGAAATATTGAACAGTATTTAGATTTTGATTTTTAGTTATTGTTTCTGATTTTCTATTTTCTATGCTATTTACAATTTATATTTAATTTTTAATATTAATAAAAAATGATTCTCATTTTTTAGCGACGATACAGTAATTTCTGACCTACTTATTTTAATTGAAATTTCTAATTTCAACTACGACGAGATTTTTTTCTCTATGAAACATTTACTATAATGAATTTTATTCATTCAATTTCTACGTTTTTATTTATATTTCTTTAACTTTTTATTTTTATTATTAATATTATTTATCCGAGTCTTTGAGTTTGAAATTTTATAAATATTCCCCTTATATTAAATTTTCCCAAATCTTTCATTTTCCCAAAATTTCCCTTTAGCGTTTTTGCTTACTTTTTTGTATGTGAATTTATTGTTTGTATGTATAAAAAAATAAACAAAAAATCAGTATACATCACGTTGTAAAGAAGTGTTTGTAAATATCATACTTTTAAGCTTTCACCGAAGAGAAAGAGAGAGAGAGATTAAAAGATAGATAAAAACCTCGAAGATATCTCCACCTACAAATAAAACTGGACATGAAAATTAAAACGAAATAAAAAAGGCGACTTGGAAGGTGATTTGCACAGATATTTGGTTTGGTGATAAAAACCAACCACCAAATAACCGTAGGCGAATCGGATTAATCCAAGACTGCGAACTAATCTATAAGAAACACCACAATATCATATAGTAAATCGTGGGCCCACGATCAATTTGTAGTGTTCTTAACAGAACAAAACAAAGAGAAGAGGCTGAGTTAATATACAAAATTATGGTATTTATCAAAAAATGACATTAAACGAATCAAAAACACTATTGCTTTTTTACTAACATCTGAAATAGGATAGAAGGGGGGCTGAATA
>JABUQX010073225.1:27500-30000 GCA_015478945.1 Trachelipus rathkii
AAGTTTATTGATCTGTATGAATAATTTCTTTTTTCCTTTGAGATGTTCTTCAATCTCCTATGGGCAGCTCTTACATTTGTCAACATTTTTTTGAGTGATGGAACTTTACTGATACTTTCCCATAAGATCTTATAGGCATTGTGCACTGTTTTTGAGCTCGACTAATGTTTCTTTCAGATTCTCTACTAAAATGCTTTATTTACAGAAACTCTCCTTCCACTGTTCGCATTTCCCATGGGAAAAATATCATCCTAATTTAAAATTTGCCACAATTCGCATAACATTGATTCCCAGTTACTAGAAAAAAATTCATCAAGTCTCTTAGAGAAAGGACAGTCCACACATCAAAAATATTTTGAATTTTATTTCAAGGGTAGAATGAGCTTCACTGCAAGGTAGAGTGTATTGTGCTTTTGCTTTATCAGCAACAGAATCTGTGATTCAAGTTATTGGTGTAACAATGCCTCCTAGCAACAAAGCAAATCTTTGTTTCCCTTGTTCTGGCTGATGAAAAATTATACTAGGATCCAATGATGGAGAGCCCTTGGACAGGCTTGTACTTCAGAGGACATCTTTCTAATTTCTTTTCTGTCATTTTGATTAGCACAGTTCTGGCATTCAAGTTTGAATTTTAGGATATTACTTCCATTCGAAGTGACTTCTTTGAGAAGTTTTTTTGTTTGAAATCCAAGATTAATACCTTTTACATAACGCAAATTGTCTTTGTCATGTAAAACTAATACAAAAAGCTTAGTTGTTGTAGCAGGCATTTTACTGGACTTAGAAATTTTCCATAATATTTAGTACGAGACATTGTAAATCTGTGAACAGGAATGGATCAAGTGGGTCTGACGTTTGGAACTTTCGTAAAAATGATTCACGTTCTAAGGAAAGCCAGTTTGCATTTTAGAATACATCTTTGGTTGAACAGAAACATTTTGTAATAGTTTGGTGTTGATAATAAATACCTTCAACTGCATAAAAATCCAAAATCACTTCGTCAAACCAAAAACACCTCAAAAAGTATAAATCCCTTAAAAGAAAAAGAAATAAACAGATTAAGTCATAAGTCATACACGTCTAAAACACATCCATATACCAATCACGCTTCATCGGAAGGATTGTAAACTTGGAACAACCTCTACGAACAGAATAGGAAGAATTGTAGGTAATAGTGATAAAAATAGAAATAAAAAGAAAAATGATTGAAGTAGATTTATGGAATGTCATTCCTCGCCCATCCTTTTCAATCGCTATCAAATACATCTCTCATTCCACAATTATACATTAAGGAAAAAAAATATATCAAAAATATGCATTGGTCCATGGATCATTCCTCATATGTTTTGACTTTTTTGGATTTTTCCTGACTTTCAGCATATCTTAAAACGCTTCCCTGACCTTCCCTGACTAATTTTTTTTTCCCTGACTTTTCAGAAAGTGTGAACCCTGAACAGGAAATTACTACTAAAACTGTGTGAGCATTTTTCTTATCGAGCGTAAGCACAAATTGACATGACAAAAACGAAAACGTCTAATTAAAAGCAAAGAAAATACTAAAATTCATTCTATTGCAAACGCTTCGTATTATTACAATTATGATTAAAGGATATTACAATTATGATTAAATTAGTCCCATGTAAATATTAGTGGACTTGCTACTTCTATTTATCGCAAGCCCACTAATACTTTACTTGGAACTAATTTCTTTATTTCTATCTAATTTAATCATAAAATTGCGGGTCTAAGGTCCCGCATAAACAAGCCTTTGTTATTTGTTCTGATTGGAAGTTTTTCCATGGAAGAAATCCCCTTTCTCTGAAAATTTTTCTAGGTCTAGCCTCTATCCCTCTAACGTTTTTGAATAAACTTGTTTCACGTTTCTCGATAAACATTTATCGCCCCTAAACACTATGCTATGTTTCAGATTAGAATATCTTAAACAAAAACTTTCCACAATGCAAGTTTCTAATATGTTTTTTATTAACAACAACTCAATTGGCTGTTTCTTTAAGATTAAAGAAAGCATCCCATGAACTTGAGGTCAGACATCGTTTAAACAATATAATGTGCCAACTGTAACACTCGACTATTATGTCAAACTTTCCCACAACTAAAGATGCGAGCCTTCAAGCATGGGCATTTCCTTTCGAACTAATCTCCCAACTCTCAACCAGAGAATTAGCTGTCCAGAGATCACCATTGACCTCAAATAGGCACTTATATCTCTTCAAAATTCTTCCATTCTTCAAAATTACTTCTAGGTGGAAGAACTTAAAAATTTGGAATATTTTTATATAAAAACACTTAAACCTCACTTAATATCATAAGACTTCTTTGGAACTCCTGATTGCCTGTACTAATTGCCTGAATTTCGTGCAAAACGAACACGATTTCTTACGAGGTTTAACTTTTATTTTGCAACAAATTGAATCAGCTGTTGTGATGGAGCTCGTCGTTCGGATAAACAGAAATAAAACTAAATAACAAATGGTTTTTA